>PVIJ01012363.1:0-50004 GCA_004024925.1 Scalopus aquaticus
GGGGGAGAGCGTGGGGCCTGCAGGGCCGCCTTCCGGGACTGAGGCTCGGCCGCGCACACAGTGGGGCTTCACCCAGACGGAGTTCGGATGCTGCTAATGAATAGCCACCTCCCAGAGCCTCCCATCTGCAAAGTGGGGATGCTGATACCCACAGCTCAGGGCTGCCCTAGCACTTAAATGTGAGCCTTAGCTCAGTGCAGTCATTGCTGGAATTGTCACTTCCAGAGGGAGGGAGATCAGGCCTCTGAGGTGAACACTGCCTGAATTTTGTCGCCCCCCTGAGTGCCCAAGGCCACCCTCGGGTGTGGGGACAGAGCTGTGCCTTTGCGCCCTGCTGCGCCTCCTTCCTCCCGGCCGGGGGCAGCCTGCCCGCTCTCTGCTTTCTGCCTCCTCCAGGAAAAGCAGAAAGCACAGCTTTGCAAATCCGTGCGGGGCGAGGGGGCGCTGGGGGGTCGGGGTCCTCCGCATGAGTGTGGCCTCCGGGACCGGCTAGTCAAGTGCGGGGACACAGGGCTTGTTCCCCTCCGGGGGCACCCACACGGACAGCGGTGCAGTGGGGGGAGATCCAACCAGGCCAAACCCAGGACAGTCCCGCCCGGCCGTCCCTCGGCCACGCACCCCCACGGTCCCGCGGGTGGAGCTGGGCCCCAGGGAGGCCCGCCAGGCGCAGGCCTCTCTGACCGGCCGTTACCTCCACGGGTGTGGCGCGAAGCCCGAGCACGTCCCTTGGCATCGCATGCACCGCGGGGCTCTTGCTGACGGCTTCTGGCCCAGCGACATCTGGAAAAGGAGACAGAAAAGAGGGTGTTTTCCTTCCAAACGTCTTGGGCCGGAGCCGTGACCTCTCCGAGACTTGGCGTGTGAGCAGAGGGAGCGTGTGGGGCGCGGGGGCCCGGAGAGGAGAAAGCCGTCTCTCTCTGTCCAGCAGGGACCGGCAGGCCCGCGGGCAGCGGCAGGGGCAGGCCGTGTGGGCTGAGTGAGCATGTAGCGCTGCCCAGTAAAAGTGCAATGGGGCCTCCCTGGTGGCGCAAGGGGCTAAGTCTCAGCTCTATGAAGCTATCGCAGCCACTGCAGCATGAGTTCGAATCCCGGGCCAGGGAGCTTCCCACAGGGCGCAGCAGACCCCTCCTGTCTCCCCGCTGCTCCCCTCAGCAGTGGATTTCAGTGGATCTGCCTGTTCTGCTCCCCACTCTGTCTCTGGTGAGTCCTCTCATCCCCCCACACCTCTGGCCTGCACCCCAGCTTGTATGCATAAATAACAAAATCTTTTAAAAAAAAAGTGCAGCGGGGGCTCACACCCAGCCTCCATCGCTGTTCTGGGCATTGGACTCTCTTTCTGTGGGGAGTCATCTGTACCCCTCACCCCCACTGAGCAGCTTGTCCTTGCACCTTCCGGGACAGTCTCCTCTCCCTCATTTCTTTGTGATTTATTGACAGGGTGTGATTAACCCAAAGGCTACAGGCACAGAGGAAGGCCCCTCTTGCCAAATGTTTATAGCTCAAAGCATTACTTACATATTTTGCTAAAATGTGGAAAATAAGGAACCTTTCGGGGCTGACCATCCTTTGGAAGCAGAGCAGCGCGTGAGGGGGCTAGCGGTCGTGACCCGCAGGGAACACGAGGGCACTGGCCGGCCCGCCCTGCAGGCTGCTGGGCTGACCCCCTGGCTCTCCCGGGGGTCTGCAGACCAAGTGCACGTCTGAAGCCGCCAGAACGCAGACCCTGGGCCTTCGGTCTGAATCTGCACTTCAAACGCCCAGGAGACTCCTATCACGTGGCCCCCGGGGAGCGTGCTCAGCCTGTGGATCTGCGGGCTGAGACACCGACCCTTTAGGGTGAGGTGGGGACACCTGGTGCAGGTGTGCACGCAGGTACGGACTGCAAGAGAGCAGGGGCCGCCCGGCCAGAGAGATGAGGAGGCACCTCCTTGGCTCAGCACGCTCTTGCTCCATTTCTTTAGCCTCTGCGCGCCCAGCAGAGGGGCCACCCATGGCCCTGGGGGCGCTCACAGCCCAGAGTGGCTGGGGAGGGATGTGCATCCCACCTGCTCCGGAAGGGGTACGGCTGAGGGGTGCCCCTTGTGCTAGGAGGACATGGACTTTGGCGCGTGAGAGACTTGGATTCCAAACCCAGTTTTCAGACTTGTAGTTGTACCGATCTTGGTGCAAATGAGACTCAGTTTTCTTACGTGAGAAATGGGTGCGGAGATAACGTGTACAGTGCCCGGTGATTTCAGGCACTGACATGGTCGCTGCCACTGTTTTGCACAATTTAGGAGCAGAGGGAGGGCGTTACTAAATGGGATGGGGGGGTCCAGGGAGGCTTCTCAGAGGAGGCGACCTGGATCTGGGGTTGAGCAAGAAGATCAGGAAGAGAGGAGAAGGGGATTCCCCGAGGAAGGGAGAGCGTGTGCAAGGGCGAAAAGGCACAAAGGGGCTTGGTGGGCGGGGTGTCGCTCTCCCCACGTGCTCTTTGGGGCAGTTCCCATCAACTCTCCTTGCTGCCAAGTGGGGAATAAGCGAGGGGTGGAGCCGGGCGTTGCTCTGGCTAAATTCACGGCAGATGTTGGATTCAAAGAGGAACAGGGAAAGAAACAGTCGTTCTTCTCAGTGCTTCTCCTGCTCCCCACCAAGTGCTCCCACGACAACAGCTGGCCGGACCCCCACTTGGGGACATGGTGCTTCACACGCTGGCCACAGCTTTGGGGTGTCAGGAAGTCACCCCGTCCAGAGGGAGCCAGGCTCCGGGGCTGTCCGTGCCCGGTTCTTGTTAAAGCCAATAGGACGATGCTCTGGCCGTGCTCGGTGCCGCCCCGCTGTCCTGAGTGCTGGGGCTGGGGTCCCCATGCAGCCCTCTGCACCCCGAAGCCCAGGCACGCGAGACCTCCCAGCCCCCGCCTCCTTGGCTTCGGCGGGGACTCGCTGGTGACAGCACAGTGACCGTGTCACACACACCTGGTGCCCCCTCGGCCACCCTGGGGGAGCAGCCCGTGAATCAGGCTTCCTCTCTGGGTCTCTCCAGGAAGACCCGGGGGCTGGGGGGCCTGGACACGGCAGAGCCACGCTGGAGCACCCCCAGAGAGGCCAGGCGCCGGCGTGCGGGAGCCTCAGCTTCTGCTCAGGATGGGGGCGGACCCTGTAGGGACCCTACAAGCCCGCGCTTGGCCCAGGTCTGCTGAGCAGCAGCAATGTCTGGACGCATGGGCTGGGGTGGGGGCTCCCGGGCAGCCCACCCCTCTGATTGCTGGCGCTGGACCTACCCTGACCACGCCCAGCCCAGCTGCTAGCTGGGAAGTGAGAAAGTGGCCAGTTCAGAGAAGCCCAGTTCTGCTGGATGCCCACAGTGGTTCATGGCTTTGGGGGGACAAGGACGCGACCTAATAGAACCAGCTGGTGGACACTGCATGGGAAGAATGTTCCAGAAGGCTCCAGGTGTCAGGCTATGGCAGGAGTGAGAGGCAGGAGGGTGCAGGCTCTGGGGTCGGCATGTCTGGCGGTCATCTCAGCTTTGTCCCCTTCCTTTGCTAGACTTGGGCAGCGTCCGGGTGAAGTGCCCACGAGGCCCGGGGGAGCTCACAAGCAGGCAGCAGGCTGCCCGGGAGGAAGGGCTTGGTGGGCACTCACTATGCCTGAGCGTTTGCTGTCGCTGTCATCCCACCTTGTGAGGAAGTCTGAGAGACCCTACCAGAGGGTCTCAAAAAAATGAAATTTCAGCTCCAGAATTCTGGGGGGATGTCAGAGTCTGCTCTGCTAGTGGCACCCCACATTCTCTTATTCTGTCTCACAGCAGTGCCACCTGAGCCCCATCCTGCGGGGGCCTGTTTCCAGGGCCACAGAAGTCGTGGGAGAGGAAACAGACGGCCGGCAGCAGCGCACCTCAGCGGCTTCCTGGCGACTGGCTAACGGGAGAGTGTCCACTGCGCGCCCTTCCCTGGGTCAGCGCCACACAGAGGACCGTCCTGTTTGCTGAAGGGGGAAGCCAGCCAGAAACTGTGTTTCAGACAAGATGTTCTGGTTTATAAACAGCAGGTTTCTCTGGTGTGGGCTGGGCCCGATGGAGGGCTTGCAGCAGAGAGGGTGCCTCACGGTAGCTGCGAGGAGAACTTGAAAGGAGAAATCACTTCAACATGGGTTCTTAGAATGCAGCATCTCTCCGTCCGCTGCCCTGAGGGGACGGTGAAATGTTTGACAATCTTCTCTGGCTCAGGGCAGGCGGTCAGGGCGCGTGTGCAGAGTGGGACCGAATCTTGTGGGGATCGCCAGCCCTGGGGCGGAGGGGCCTGGGGCTGGGCTAGCAGGGAATCCGCCTTCCTGTGGAAGCTGCCTTTGGAAGTCACCAAGACCCACGTAGGACGGAGAGGCAGAGGGGGAGGAGCATGGAGTTGGGGCTTAGAAAGTGGGGGTTTCCCTCCCAGCTCAGCTTCTCCCTCCTCATTTAACTCTACCCCCACCTCTGAAAAAATGGACTTTTCCTGTCTTTTTGCCCCAAGAGGGCTGTTGCAAACATCATGTGAGATTTCAAGGTCATAGTAAAAGTAAACACGTATTTATCACGGTTAAAAGAAATGATCCTAGTCTTGGATGCAGAGCAGAAAGCAGCGGCGGCACACCCTATGGTCCTATGTTTGACCTTGCCCCCTCCATTCCATGAGGGATAACTAGAGAAATTCCTTTGCTCAACGCCAAGACTTGGAGTTACATGTTGACGTGTTCAGCAGAGGTACAAATGCAAGTAAGTTTTGGCCTTTTGAAAACGATCCCGCAGAGGTTAGGGCCTGTCCTGTGGCCCATCAATGATACGCCTAAGCCATCGTTCATGCGATCGTTAAATCCCCCCCAACACCTGGCTCTTCAGATGCCCTTCCAAGTAGTTCCCTGGTCCCTTCATCAGTGAACGGTGAAATCTTCCTAAGTAGCATTTCCCATTTGCGGGCGAGTCATAATTTCACCTTTTTGATTCCCTCTGGAGACATCACACACCGTCCTGCTTAGCGCTGGGGCTGCGTTCTGAGCCGGGCGCTTGGAAGCGACGGTACATTCTACCCCACGCAACTACTCGGACTGTCTTTCACACGTCGGGTCGAGAAGCCCAAGTCTTGACCAGCCTGGCCCATGTGCTTTGATGCTTAAAAACAAGCCCTCCCCTGTCCCAGGAGAGACGGCAGAAGGAGGGTCGGGCCAAGGTCCACATACAGAAATGATCCCAGAAACGGCCCTCCTGTCAACACTCCCATGTCACAACTCGATGGTCCACCCAGTGCCCTCTTCCTTCACTGGGCCAACCTGGGGGGCAGAAGCGACATTCCCGGGGACAGAGTCAGAGGAGAGGCAGCTGGTCTACCCAGAAAGGCCTGGCTGGAGCCTTTGGGAAGGGCCTCCTGGGTCTTCCTGTACCTGGCCTGGCCTACGGGCACCAATGTTGTATCTTCCCTGACTGACTGCGGCCGGCACCGAGTACTCCTACGTGCCGGGCAATTTCCTGAGACTGAAGCTTCTCGATGGACCTCACTGCCAGGGGAGGAAACGGCCCAGAGGCTCAGCCACAGCGATGAGAGCAGCTGGCGCTGAGGCCACGGGCCTGTGTGTCCGTTCGGCTCGC
This sequence comes from Scalopus aquaticus, assembly GCA_004024925.1. Taxonomy (NCBI): domain Eukaryota; kingdom Metazoa; phylum Chordata; class Mammalia; order Eulipotyphla; family Talpidae; genus Scalopus; species Scalopus aquaticus. The sequence goes on from PVIJ01012363.1 coordinate 5,600, forward strand.
CCCACTGGGGCGGGTGCCTCCCCGGCACGCGTGTCGTGGCTCACAGAGCACACGCGTGTTGCTCACCTCACTCGGTTTCCGCCAAGCGCTAGGATGCAGGTATTTTAAATTTGGCTCCAGAAAACAAGCTCATCAGAGAGATGGGCTTGGACGCTCAGCCACGGTTCTCTCTCACGTCCCTGGCCTGGAGCTCCCCTGACTTCTACCAATGCGGGTCTCCAGGCCCCGACAGCTGCCCACGTGTCCAGCCTGGACTGGCCAGCAGACCAGCAGGGCCCTAAGGCACGGGGCGCCATGTTTGTGGTGGGGAGGGGCAGTGTTGAGAGCGCTCAGGTAGGACAAGGTCACGTTCACCTTGATCCCGGGATTGCCACGGTCCGGCCCCCTTCTGCTGAATAAACTCACACACGATGTCCGAGGCCACGGCGGACTCCGAAGGCAGCGGCGGCACCGCGGCAGGGCACAGAGCGACTCGGAACACGTGGCACCGGCCGGCGGGGGAAAGCAGGGCGCCCGCTGGGCTGAGCCTCCTGCCCCGCCCTGGACGTGGACAGGCCTCCGCCCACGCCAGTACCTGGGGCGCGAGTCGCGCTCAGCCCAGGTCGCAGCACGGCTGGCCTGAAGCGGCTGCGAGGACACACGAGGCTGTTCTGTGTCACCATTGAATGGAGACGAGAACAGACCCGTAGTGACTGCAGGGTAAGGGAAGAGGCATCAGGCCTGCCCGCCCCACCGCCAGCAGTTAGCGATGGCACCTGCGGTCTTGCACGAGTGCCTCGGGGGCGTGTGCGGCGGGAGTGGGCGCACCTGGGCCTGAGGCCGTGGCTATGAGGGCGGCGTCTCGGAGGCGGCAGAGGCCACAGTAGCAGCGGCAGGGGAGGGCCATTCAGGACGCAGCAGCGGGACCCTGAGACGACACCAGAGAGCCCCCCAAAAGTGAAGATTTGCAGGGGGCTAGGAGGCCTGCCAGCGCCCGGCCCCCCGGCCCCCCGTGCCTGCCTGCATCTGGCTGCCTCGCTACAAAAGATACTGAAAGCCTGCAAAAGCCACGCGGGCGCCCGGCTCCTCCTCGGCCCGTCTGCTGAGATCACGGGAACCCGCCTGGTGCCTGCTGGCACCGCAGTAACCGAGAAGCAAATCCCTTCTGGGCTTCTCCCCGTCGGACAGTTTGTCGGCATCAAGGCAGCGAGCCCTCCTCTCGGTCCGCGCCAGGCCGAGCTGCTTCAAAGGGGCGAGAGTCGCTGAGGGTCCCCCTTGCCGGCGGGGCCCTGTGTCCGCTTCACCTGGTGCTTCTGCCCAAGCTCTCTCCAACCGGGGCCTTGTGCGCCGCCTCTGCACACGCACGGTCATCCGGGGCCCCACTCAGGCGCGTCCACACCCAGCCTAACACCGCCCGGGACCGGTCAGCCCGTGTTCGCCAGAGGAGAGTGCGCCGCCTGGAGCAAACACCTGCTCTCGCGCTTTGCGGTCCGCGTGAAGGACCCTGAACTGGGCACATCCTGTGAGCCGGCACGTCCAGGTGTCTCTCCAGGAGGGGGCACCCCAAACAGCACCGGGGCAACTCGGCCAACCCTGCCCTCGCCCCAGCCCTTCTGAGCCAGACACCGCGCCGGGGCCTCTGGGGGGCCTGGGAGACAGGGCGAGTCCCGCGCCCCAGCCATGCCTGGGAGCTCCAGCGACACCGGAGTTAACAGCCTGCGGGCTGCTGCGGTGGCGGGGGCCCAGGGGCCGGCTTCCAGAGCCCGACCGGGAGAGGCCCTGGCAACCCGGGACGGCGGGTCCCTGGGACGGGGATCCAGAGGCCAAAGGAAAGGGCGAGCACTGGGACTTGGGCCTGGCTCCTTCTGCGCCCCCAACACGCTCTGTGGCAGCACCGAGGAGCCTTCCCCAGACGCCTGCGCCCTCCACTGCTTTGGCGAAGTACCCCCAAACAGGTAGGAATGCTGATGCAGGGGCGGGGGTGTGCCGGCACCGCACGCCGGGGGGCCCTGCTGGGTCCGGGGGCTACGGGGGCGCCCGTCTCGACGTAACCCGGCTGTCTGGTCAGCCTCAAGGTGCCCCCGCCCTAGCTCCGTGCAGACTCAGGCTCGGCAAGTCTGCAGGGAGACTGCCAGACGATGGTGCTGCCACGCAGGAAGTCAGAGCTGAGGTCGGGGAGCACTTCTCAATCGCGAGGGCTCCAGGGGTCCCCAAACTCACCACACATGACCGTTAGCTGGACCTGGTGGCCTGAGGGTGGGCCACGGGCTGCTGCCTACTTTGGAGCTGCACAGGTGATTCCAGTGTGCAGGCGGGTTTGAGGACCACAGGCCCCGCCCTGGACTCTGAGCTGCTGAGCTGGCCTCAGGCCCTCGGCTCCCGACCCAGCGGCCGCTCCCTGCCTGCGGCTGCCGGCGGCCACCGTACTGGGGTGCGCTGTCCACGGGCTGTGACGCCCTCATTGCGCCCGGGCTATCCCCCTGCACAGCTGCCCCGGCCTCCCCACCTGACCCTCACTGCCCGCCGGCAGGGGCTGCACTCTGCAGCTCCCGGGCCGGGTCACTCCCAGGGGCTCACCGGCACTGAGCAGACCCCTGCCAGCGCCCCCCCCGCCCACACAGGGACTCCTGGGGGCACCCCAGGCCCTGGCGATTGCTGGCTGCCTGGGCAGGTCGGTTGGTTTTGGCCTCAGGAAGTATCCCCTTTGGGGGTGGCCTGCCTGGGGGTCTCTGCCCCGCTCAGGAATGCCAGCCCTGCACAGAGGTGTGGGGGGCCCACTTCCTGAGGTTCCCCCATGCTGCACCCCTGAGTTGCCAGAGCAGGGTAGCTCAGTGGGAGCAGAGGGACGAGATCAGCCCACTCGCCCTCGTAACTGTCTCCGCCAGCAGCGTTCTCTGGCCGTCTGCCCTGGGGTGCTCCATGCGCCCCAGAGGCGCAGGCCGGAGGCCCCAGGGGAGGTGGACACAGGCATTCGCTAGGTGACCACTGGCGTCCTGGCCGAAACATGTGGGCTTTCTGCCTGTGCCAGCGAACGCGTCCGCCTGCCCCTCCGGCGCTGAGCAGAACCTGCTGTGTCCTTGGCCCCGGCTCGCTGCTCCCCCGAGCTGGGACTCTGGCTGGGGGCTGTCCCGGGGGACCGCTGCCCCAGAGAGGAGAGGAAAGTGTGGGCTGTGGCCCCAACCCTGGGGTCTCGTCTGATGCGCCGTCCTGCCTCAGGGCCCTGAGAAGGGGGCGCAGCGGGGACCAGGGGATCTCTCGTTTGGGTCCGTTCTGTGCGGTGCCCGCGGCTGCAGCAAGTCTGGTCAGGTGGTGGCCCGGGCCGCAGGGAGCTCACGCCTGGGCGTGCGTGCACGTGTGTGCTGTGTTCACACGTGTGTTGTGTGCACGTGTGGCAGGCATGTTTGTGCAGGCAGTGCATGGTGTGTATTTATGCCTGTGCTATGAGTGGTATATGTCTGTGTTCACACATGTGGTGGGCGTGTGGCGAGCGTGTGTGTGTGTGTGTGGTGTGTGATGTGTGCACGTCTGGGTGTTTGTGGGTCTGTGCCGAATCCGCACTGTCCACCCCGGGGTGGCCTCCACCAGAGCTCTGCCTGGACAGGCAGCCCGACGCGCCTTCCCTGAGTGTGTGGCGAGGCTGGGGCAGACTAAACATGCAAGAGGAGACTCCTAATCCCGCGCTGAGGGCACGAGGCTGGAAACTTTCTTTCCCTAAAACAGTCTATTTAAAGCCACCGCATGGGAAGCAGCTGGCGTCGATGAGCCGACTCGGAGAGACCAGCACTTTCCTCTTGAGGGGTGTGTGCGTTAGGGGGGTGCCCCGGACCGGCAGTGGTGGGAACAGTCTCCCCATGTTGGGGTGTCTGGTGTCCCCAGTAAAGTTTCAAACAGCTGCTTTTTATTCCCCATGAGAAATGACTTGCTTTGGGTCAGGCTCGTTGGTGAAGGCTCAGTTCCAGAAGAATCTGGCCTCTGGCGATCCTGCCAAGTTCCCCTTACTCTCGCACGTGTCCTTCCTGACAGTAGAGTCCAGTCAGAGCCGCCAGGAAGAAGAAATATCCAGGGAACGTGCTGCTCTGCGGTGGGGGGCGGGGTGGTGGTCAGGAGGCGGCCTAGTGGCCCCAGACCCCTGGGGGGGGTGAGGGGCCCGGTGGCCCCAAGTGCACCCTCTTCTCTGCTCAGGCTCGCTCATGAACCTGCCTCTGGGAAAGTTCTGGAAGCCCCAGCCGGCTCCTCCTCGCCTTCTCCCGGAGGCCTTTGCCTTTCCCAGACCGGCCACTGCCCGTGGCTCCGGAGGGCGCTTTCTATCCCCGTCTCACTGGCTCGCTCCCCCGCCCCCCAGCAAGGACGTGGGCAGGCCCTGGAGTTTCTATCAGGTGTCAGCTCTGAAGGTGAATCTGCCACGAAACTCAGCAGAAAAGCAAACCCGCACGTGCCAAGGGAGACAGAAACGAAAGGCTTCTCTGTTAGGTCCCTGCCTTGGCCCCCCCGCCCTGTCGGCCGCAGGCCCACCTCCAGGCCGGTCCAGGGCCGGCTGGCCTCCAGGGAAGCTGCTTCCTAGACCCGTTCCTTTTTTTTTTAAGATTTTATTTCTGCTTAAAAGAACTGGGGTGTAGGCCAGAGGTGCTGGGGTGAGAGGATTCACCAGAGACAGAGTGGGGAGCAGAACAGGCAGATCTGCCCTCAACAAACCCCTGTCAGACACAAACTGAACTCCTGGGACACTGTTGTCTTATAAGCCCCAGTCGTGTAAGACTCCCTGATTTTAGCAGCCTGATGTTTTCAGAGCGTCTTAAGGTTGTAACTGAGGACGCATGTGCTTGTGTGTGTGTGTGCGCGTGTCTGATTTCTTACTATGGAGCACTCCCGAGATTTCCAAGGATAATGTGCATTTGATTGCAGTCAATTCTGGAAATGGGGGAGACGTAACCAACCAAGTTAGAGAATTTTCTGTCTTGCCACCTGAATTTTAACATCGTAAAAGGAAATGTGCAGTGGGAAGGAACAGTGCTGGCTTTAAAGGTCTGAAAATTTCGCTGAAGCAAATGATTCCCTATGGGAATCTCACATCTAAATTCTTAGGGCAACTTAAAAGGCAGCTCACACACACGTGCGCATGCACACACACACACACACACACACACACACACACACACACACAGAGACCCTCAGTCAACATCGGCGCATGGATGATAAAGAATCCCTTGTTCTGGATTGTGGTGCCTCTAGCAAGACATTTACTTGGTTTAAAACAAACATCCTTCTTCTAAATGACTTCCTTCTTCTCTCTTTTCTGCTATTTTGCTTTTAAAATTCACACTAAATCCAATTTCAAATACTTCACCCACCCACTCCTCCTAGTGCAGAAGGCACTAGCTGGACATATTTCCTCTAGCAGAATCCTGCTGTGAAGAAAATCTGACACAAGAAAGTCATAGATTCTCGGAAGTGAAAAGACCTTCAAGAGTGGCGAGGCTCGTTTTCCTAAGCCTGGTCTTTTTGCAATAGAAATTAGCAGGGAGGAGTCACGAGCTCTAGAAAGATTTCAAGAGACCGCCTCAGTGCCCACCAGTCAGGGCTAGAACAGAAGAGGTGGTCCAGGCACACCACGGAATAAACACTATTCAACTCCGCGGAGAGACAGAATGTTGCCATTTACAGCAAAACAGGAGGAGTTCCAGGGAATTATGTGTTGGGAAGCGAGTCAGAAGGACAAAGACAAATATTGGATGTTTACATGGCGGATGATTCGACGGAGCAAAATATTTATAAAATTTAGTGAACATTAATAAATGAAGTGAGGCTTCTGAGGTTAAGAGGGGGAGGGAGAAAGGGTCAAGGGGCGTAATGGAGGATGGTGGGAAATAGAACCCAATATATGGGAAAAAAGAAAGGAAATGGTAACACATCTTCCAATAGTGTATACTTGACAGTAGAGAATAGGAACAAATTTAAAAAATCCTCTTTTTCGCTAAAAAAAGCATATAAAAGAGGGTAACCATAAAAATACAATAAATAGGAAAAGACATAATTAAATTCTAGTAACTGCCTATTAAAAGCCCTGAGCCTGGTGCCCAGGCACCATCTGTGCAAAATGCAGTTGAGCAAGAGTGCCGGGTGTGGGAGGTATCACGTTTATTTCTTAACCAAGGAAAAACATTCACATAACTTAGGTATGGTGAATACACGTGGCTGTAAGTAAGTTCTGGAGAATAATCCAGCGAACCAGGAATACGAGTCCTGCCTTTGGGAGCCTGCGGGGAGGGGCCTGAGGTCAAGGAGGGGGCTTCACCTGACAGACAAGGAGGGTTAAAGACACTCCAGCCCCCAACAGAGACTTTGCTCCTGATCTCCCCTCCACGAGGAGGGGTGGGGCTGAGCACGGGGACCCGTGTGACCGCTGCCCTCGGCTGCGACGGCACATTGACCCAGCCCGACCCTGCAAATGTGCTGGGTGTGCCCGAGGCCAGCGAGGCGGCAGAGAGGCTGTGGCCTGCATTTCCTACATTTTGCATGTCCACCCCACGAGCTATGTCACTGCAGCCGCCCACCCCGCCCTCTGGATCCTAGTTCACGCATCTGCGAAATGGGGGCCTGCGGGGAGGACGAGGGAGACAGGCACACGTTACCTGGCGCAGGTGTGCTCAGGAAGGTTGCCTAACTCCTGGGCAAAATCGAGGTTTGTTTTCGCCCCTGCTCTCGAGGGTGGCCACAATGGAAGTTTCCAGTGTTTTGGTTCTGGGGAGTACAGAGTGACTAATGGAACCGAGGAGAACGTGTGGGGCCCTTTCGCTACCAGCAGAGTAATGAAAGGGATTAATGGGACCATTCAGAATTTTAAAAGATGGGCCGCACAGCCGGCCGCGGAGCGACCTCACCAAGCGAAACCCGGCCTGGAATTGGCCGCGCCTTAGCACCACGTCCGCCTTCCGCTCACGGTCGGGGCTTGACTCAGCCTTGGAGGCACGAAGAGATGCTGCTATTAATCACTTTTCGAAAAGGGAGTGCCAGCTCTTAAGACTTCAGGTCTGGAAGAAAAACGATGGGTCCAGGGCCTTCTCAGAATTCCCTGCTCTTCAAAGAACACGACTTGGCTGGGCCTCCCTGGTGGCGCAGCGGTTAAGCGCTGCGCTGTGGAGCTGTCGGCAGCGGCGACGCGAGTTCGACGCCCGGCCGGGGAGAATCCCACATGGTGCAGCAGACCTCTCCTGCCTCGCCCGCTGCTCCCCTCAGCAGTGTGTTTCTGATCTGCCTGTTCTGCTCCCCACTCTGTCTCTGGTGGACCCTCTCGCCGCCCCACGCCTCTGGCCTGTACCCCAGCTTGTATGTAAAAATAAATCTTTAAAAAAAAAAAAAAGAACACGACTTGGCATTGGCATAGCGGGAGATGCAAGCTGCTTACGCGCTACCCAGATGGAACTTTTCCACTGGCCCTATTTGGTGTAAATACTCATCAAGGGCTAGGAACATCACGGCGATAATGCCGAGTGGTTTGCAGCACGCGCCGGCCGGTTTCAGCAACCCCTCCCGCCCGCCCCGTCTCTCGTGGGGCTGCTGTGGCCGGAACGCCGAGCGCTGTCTCTCCGGAGCACCGTGATTCTGGCGCTTGCTGGCGGAGACGTCCAGCCAGACACAGTCCTCAAGGGCCCGATGAAGGGCTGAGTCAGATGTCTGAAGACGGTGCGAACAGGGGCTCATTCCCCACCCTCAAGTCATTTGGGCGCTTCTGAAGGAGGCTGGTCAGCAAAGATGCAGGGGCTGGCTTGCAAGGCTGCCTTTTGCCCCCCTCACTTTCATTCACCGCCACTCTCAGGCCCTGAAAGGCTGTCGAGGGCCTTCCGCCCACTCCTGTGCCCCATGGAAGGGGGGGCAGAGGTGCCCTCCCGGCCGGTCTCTCCCTCCCTCCGGCCCTCTCCCCTCTCCATCCCCGTGCCTGCCTGGTGCTCCTCAGGTCGGGGAGCCCTGCTGCTCCTTCCTTCTTTAGCTCTCTCCTCCTCTCTCCTGGGTCCTGGCCCCATTCCACCCGCTAATATAACGGGGTCCCTGCTGTCTGCCAGGCAGGGGGCACAGCCCCTGGCACTGTGATATCCAGCCCATGTGCCTTCTATTTTTGGCGTCACCTGCTCTGAGACGGGGCGAGAGGAGCTGTGTAGATGCAAAATTCTGGGCCTTGTCTGTTGAACGCCCTCTCCAGAAGACTGATTTCCTTCAGTCCGACATCAAAGAATCCACTTTTCCTCAAATTATCCTATCAGTGGCTTCAGACTTTAAAAGTGGATGAAACTTGGGGTGCACACAGGTGTGGTATCTGAACAACACGGCCGTGTTCCCCTCGCATGCAGGTGCCGAGCTGGGCGGGGGTGTGGGCGTGTGGGAGCCTTTCTTCCGGGGACATCACACCTCTGCTGCTGTACTCCCCCCGTCACTTTCACGTCTACATCTTCCTGCAAAAGTTTTTTTTATTTTTTTTTATTTTTAATATGTTTTTATTGTTATTTATGTCTTCTACATTTTGTATTCCCCTGGGGTAACCCACCACCAATTCACCCGTGATCCATCTCCGTGGTCCCTTGTGTCCTTTTCGACTCCATTTTGTGCCCTTATCCTCCCCTCCCCCCCAGGGTCTCTCTCCTATTTGGTTTCCCTATAGTCCTGTTATAAGTGAAACCATTCGATATTTTTCTCTTTCTTTCTGGCTTATTTCGCTGAATATGATCCCCTCTAATTCCATCCATGTCGCTGCAAATTGCATGTGTTTATCTTCTTGGAATGCTGAATAGTATTCCATTGTGTATATGGACCACATCTTCTGGATCTGATCATCTATTTTTGGACATCTGGGTTGCTTCCATACCTTTGCTATTGTGAACAGTGCCGCAATGAACATACAGGTGCATGTATCCTTTTGGATTAGAGTTTTTGTGTCCTTTGGGTAAATTCCCAAAAGTGGGATTGCTGGGTCGTATGGGAGCTCCATGTTTAGCAGTTTGAGGAATCGCCATGCAGCTTTCCATAGTGGTTGGACCAGTTCACATTCCCACCAGCAGTTTAGGGGGTTCCTTTTTCTCCACACCCTTTCCAGCATTTGTTGTTGCCTGCATTTTTAATGTGCGCCATCCTCCGAAGAGGCCAAGCTGGCTGAGTCTCAAGTCCCTGCCAGAGGGGGCCCTCCAGGCCCCCACACTAAAGGTCTCTGGTGAGGGCCAAGAACAAGCTCTCTGATGAGAAAATACACCTGTGCCTCTGGGCTGGACGGACGCACAGCAATGGAGTCAGAAGCCAGGCGGGGGGACGTGGGGGTCAGACGTGGAAGGCCTCACGCTGGCCAGCAGCTGGCCCTGACAGCTCACCCATCCCGGTCTTTCCACACTCCGCTCGGATGTCGCCTCCGGGGCCGGAGAAGCACTTCCTCACCGAAGCCCCTGGCACAGGCTCTGCTCTGTACAGGTCTGGAGGCTTCTGGTGGCCGCCCGGCCGCGCCTTGTACGAGCCCGTCAGCCCTGGGGGCTCCCCTGGCGTCCCCACATTTAGTAATCGCAGGTGCGTGCAGAACACATTCTTCAGATGGTCGCACGCGGTGCTACGGCTCCCTTCGTGTGCTTGTTCTCTTTACCGTCTCACGCCCGTGCGTGTAAGCAGTGGCACCGCCTGACGCTCCCGTCGCCTGTGAAGCGCCGTGTTGAGAAGCGAAGACGACCGCCCTAGGGTCGACTCTCAGACCCTCTGATGTCAGAAGGCAGGCTCAGAGGTGCTGTGCAGTATCCAGGCCCTGGGACATACGTGATGAAATGGCCCCAGAGCCCCGTTCGTCTGCTTGGACTCCGGCCTGAGCCCTCCGGCGCCCTGTTGGCAGGAGCGTCCAGGCGGTGTCCACTGAGCCTCTGCTGGGTCTGAACATGCTCGGGCGCCTCTGTCTGTGATGCCGGCATTGCTCTCTCAGAACTCTTCAGCTGCTTGCAGTCGGCAGGGTTACACGGGAAACCAGTGTTACTGAAGTGGCCCCCAAGTATAAAACCCGAATCTGTGATTTTGCGGCCCACGGGCCTGTGGTGAGTTAACGAACAAGCTTGAGCAAGAACCCGACGATGCTATTTCAGAACAGGGACCCGCATGGCGGCCGCGCTGGGCCTCTGTCTCAGTGGTAACGGGACAGGAAAATACCTGGTTTCCTCTGTGCCAAGGGTGCGGGGGGTTGCTAAACCTGGGACTGCCGCCTTCCTTCCGGAAGGCAGGTCTGCAGTGAGACTGGGGCTGTGAGGAGCAATGCTTTCCTCTGTTTATGCTCCTTGGCACCTCAACTCTGCACAGATGCCTGGTTCAAACCCCTCTTCTGTCTACTAACAGGATTTAAAAGTACAACTGTCCCCCCACCCCCACTGCCTGTAAAATAAGCAGCCCTCGGTGCTGACTCCATGGGAGGCAGAGTCCCTTAACAAGGGCACTGGCCAGGCCAGGGCTCGGTGGACGGCGCAGGCTGGCCTCTGGAGGTGATGGCTCTCCTCCACGTGAGGGCGAGGCTGGTTCCTTCTCCTCCACCTTTTCCAGCCAACGGATTAGCTGGGTCAGCCTTGGGAATCAGTCCCTGGAATGCTACTGAGTCATATGGCCCAAATAGATGCCGTCACCTTCAGGGTAGCTTCTTAAGGGGGCATTAGTCAGCCGGGAGTCCTTCCCCAAGCCCCTGCCCTTTGGTGCCCATGAAGGACAGGGCCAGGGTGCTGGGTGCTTCTGAGGACGTGGGCTGAGCTTGGACAGCTGGTCTACCCCCACGTCGGCAGGGAGGCTGATGGGGCCGGAGAGGGCTTCCCGTCACCCCGGCCTCAGATCTCTTCACGCAGTGCCTTGTTGGAAATGACACAACCGGAGAACCACAAGCTCACTCTGCTAGGTTCCCGTGGAGGTGACTGGGGCAATCTGGGGCTCTGGAGTGCACCTTGGGGATCTGAGGTGGGGCGCAAAGGAGGAGAAAGACGTGTGTGCGGTGGGGAAGGCCAGGGACTCAAAGACTCGAGTTGACACGGCAGGGCCGAAACCTGCTGGTCCACTGTCTCATACTGGGCACCCAGCACAGTGGCTGGCCCGCTGTCGATGCTAAGTAAACATTCTGCTCACGGAAGAAAGGAGTCTTTGAGCAGGATGCCTCCGCCCAGCGAGGGTGGCTGTATGAGGTGTCCTAGCAGGGGCCCAGGGCAGGGCTGCTTCTGAGAGAAGCAGCAACCAGACACCCAAGGCAAACTGTTGTCATCGTCACAATTTTGCCTATGATGTGGTCGGACGGTATTTATGGCCAGGTCTAAGTATAGCTACAAAGAGAAGGCCCTGGAATCTGATACCTTAGCACCGCATGTGACGTAGGTAATGCTGGTCTCCCGCATTCCAGCGCTTAGCTACCTTGGGGATGTACGTGTGTGCGGGCTGGTGGGGGTCCGACTTCCCAGCAGCACCTGGGCACCCACACCCTTTAGACACTTCACCTCATTCGACTATTTATTTATTATTATTTTTAAAGATTGATTTATGCATACAAGCTGGGGTGCAGGCCAGAGGTGTGGGATGATGACAGGATTCACCAGAGACAAAGTGGGGAGCAGAACTGGCAGATGGACTGCAGTACACTGCTGAGGGGAGCAGACAGGAGAGGTCTGCTGCACCCTGTGGGTCAGCTCCGTGGCCGGGGATCGAACTCGTGCTGCAGTGGCTCTGGCTGGCTTCGTAGTGCTGCACTTAATCTGTTGTGCCACCAGGGAGGCCTTCATTCAAGTATTTAAAGGCAGTTAACCCTTTCTCAATGAGGAGTAAGAGGGGTGCAGAGAGGGCGAGCCCCTTGGCATAGCTTGCGCCGCCGCAAATGGCAGGATTACAAGTCACGCTGAGAATTATGTGCACACAGAGGTTGTACGTTCACCGCGCCTCAAAATCACCAAATCTGTGCCCGAAGTGACACCCACAGCCCAAGGGTCTGCCCGACCCTCTCGATTTGAAGGCTCCAGGTTGAGAAGAAATCAGGGCGCACCAGGCATGGACAGAGAGAAGACACGCTCTCCTCCCCGGCTCTCTCCGCTCCGGCACGCGGCACGCTGGCGCGAAGGCCTGGGCCTGGCAGGTGGCTCGGCTGCGCTCATCACTTTTATGTGCTGATTAATTCTCATTTCCTCCCAAGTTCTGTTTTACAAAGGGTCCAAAGTTCAAAACAGGAGGAGGGAAAAAATAGGTCAACCGGTAAACACTGCGGATCTGAACCAGGCTCCAGGGCTGGGCCTGCTCCTTTGCCTTTCAAAAAAGTCACTTGCCAGATGGAGCCTTTGCTCTTCTCCCCCTTTCAAGCGCCCCTGGGCCAGGCGGGTCCTGATTCCTGTGGACCATGAACCGGGCTGGCCAGGCATGAAAGACATTCTGGAGGCCGAGCTCAGCCCCGAGGTAGAATTTCCTGGAAGCTCTAGAACAGGGATCTCTAGGATTTTTTTTTGGTGGTGTCAGTGCTCCTTCAATAATTTCAGGATAAGATCTTATGATTTCTTAGCCTGTCTCTCTGCCAGCCTCCTCCTTGAGAGTGCTATCAGCCTTCTAGAAAACCAGGAGGAATCTAGAAAGCCCTGGTTCTAGCTCTGGTCATTGGCTCTGGCTTGGCAGGTACAGGGGTTGGTGACAGCTGCTGAATCAGCCCTCAAGCGAGGAATCCCATGCTGGGGTGCACGGAGCCCTAACTCAGCGCCTGTCCACTGACCGGGCCTCTCGTGAGCGTCCTCTGGTTCCTTCTTGTAGTAGAAAGAACTTAGGTTCTGGAATCAGAGAAGACTGGCGTGAGCGCTTAAGCTGCCCTCATACGATTTGAGGCTAGTTCCTTCGAAACCCCTGGCCTGGCAGGACACGGCTACTTTTGCACCCTAGTCCTCAAAGCTAATGAGATGAGACATGAGGGAATGTCAAGCATCCCGGGGTCCTCAGCGGCTCCTCTCCCTCGCCCTTGCCTTTCTCTGAAACGTCTGTGCTACCAGCACAAACACGAGTTTTCGACAGAGTCCCCACAGGTGACAGATGTAAGACCAAGTATGTTCATTCTGAGCAGAAAGATGGTGACAAAGGTTTGTTTCTCATAGAACAGACCAGATAACGAGCCAGCGAGTTCATTTGAGAGTTTTATGAATGGTAAATGGCAGGGCTGTTTCTGTCTTGGCGCAAACGCAAGGACACGGCCACATCAAATACTTAGGCTTAGCTAACAGACGGGGGCTTTGGGTGCACACAGGAGACCCATTCCTTGTCTAGCTCTCTACAAAAGCTTTAGAAAAGCTGGCAGCTGGCAGAAGGCTCGGCTGCGCTCATCACTTTTATATGCTGATTAATTCTCCATAGAAAGTCCTTCCAGAACCTCTGCAGATCGGCGCCAGCCTTGCGTGCAAAGCTCAGAAGGGGCTCAGGCCCTGGTGAAGGGGAGGGGCGTCATGATGGGGGCGCCTGTTGAGGTGGCCCCTGTGAGGTCCTGCCAGCTGCCAGCCAGCTGTTCCTCCCGCGCTCATGTGTCGGGAAGGGGCTATTTCTGTGGGGCCACAGCGGCAGCAGCTGCCACTGCTCCCTGGATGCCCCACGAAGCTGCCCACGTCCGTTTTCAGCAGGACGGAGCTTTAGGGCGTGTCCTTGTGGTCATTTCTTAGTGGGGTGATGGCCTGGGGACAGGATAGGTCGGTGGGCAGCGGGGTCTCATCTAAGCTGTGCCCCTTGGGAAAGGGGTGTGTCCACAGTGGCTTGTGAGTCAGAGTGGACAGACACAAGGACAGCCCTGCTGGGAAGCTCCTCTCCTTCTACATGCCGGGATGGTGTTGGCTGAGCGGGCAGGACTAAGGACGCCCAAGTTCTTCTACTCCCAGGGAAGAGTTCCCGGCTGCTCGCTAGATCTGGATGTGCCACGCCGGGAAGGACGGCTGCCCTGCCCAGAGGCGGGCCGGACACCCTGGGGCCCAGCGTGCGCCCGTGGATGCAGGGGGTGCCGCGTCCTCCCTTCTCTGCTCCTTAGCTGACCCTCACCGGAAGTGGTGGTGGTGGGGAGGGAGCACGGAGAGCTGTGGGGTGCTGTCCCCCGTCCCCGGCCCGTCTGGGCTGCGTTCAGTCTATTCTGGGTCTTCCTAGACACCTTTGGGAGAGAAGATGAAAGTACAGGATCTTCGGGGGGAGAAGCAAGGTCCCCCCGCCCTGCCGGGCAGCGTCGCCAGCCCTGGGCAGGAGAAGGTGGTTTAGATGGACGCCCGGGTGAGAGGCAGGCGAACGTTTCCCTGCTTCCCCCACCAGGTGAAAGGCCACCGGCCCCACGAGCCCAGACCCTCTGTGACCAGTCCCTGTCCCTTGCCCAGCAGCGGCTTCAGCCGTTGGGAACGGCCTCGGAAACGCTCTCGCCTCTGCTAATGCGGCTCCTTTGGACCGAGCTGCTCACACACCTACAGGCCTGTCTCCAGCGCTTGGCCATTAAGGTTGGTGAGTGACAGCTTAATACATTTTTAAGGTCGAGGGAGCTGGTTCTCGAGAAGCCGTGTTTACGTTGAGGCGGCTGGCCTGGGCCGCACGCCAAGATCTGCGGGCTCGGGAACTGGAGGTGAAAGCAGGAAGGGCCGAGGACAGAGGGGAGGTGCGAGCTGGAGGACAGGAAAGCCAAGGGGTGTGAAGGGGCGGGCCCGGGGGAGAGGCCAGCGAGCCTGGCGGGCGCTTGGGAAAAGCACCGTTGCGTGCCTCTGGTGCATGCGCGTCACGAGCTCTGGGTCCGGGTCCTTTCTAAGTGCCCCCACGAGGGCCTGGGCAGCTGCGGCTGGTCTTCCTCCAGAGCCTGCCTGCCCCCCGGATCCAGAGCTCGATGCTTGTGGCCTCATCTGCACCGAGCAGCGCACCCCAGGGCCCCAGGCGTCTGTCACTGCAAAGCCAAGTGCCCGAGGCTCCGCGTGGGTCTGCGCGTGAGCCGAAGCTGTGCCCGCCAGGCCAGAATGAAGACGAGGTCTTCGGCGGCTTCCCGGGCTTGTCAGGGCTGAGCAGCCAGCTCTGGTGCCGCTGAATGCAAGCCGCTGCCCTCAGATGGGGCGGTCCTAAGGAAAAGGGTGTCCTTCCGTTGCCGAAAGACGCCTCTCGGAGTTCACACGGTCACCGACGTTGCCAGTGGCCGGCTCTCCTACAGTGCAGGACGCGACGGGGCCGCTGCCGTGACCCTAACATAGAGCCGCACACATCGTTCTCCACGACGCACACCTGGCACTTCCGCAAAGTCACACGCACGTTATGTCAGTGCTGGAAGCGGAAGCCGCTTGCCAACTCTAATCAAGAGAACAATCGGCCGACAGCCTCTCCCCCGAGGGTCACGACCCCTTGGGAGGGCGTGCTGCTCCCACTTCTCAGCGAGGACCAGACTCGGAGGTTAATTTGCCCGAGAGCGCACAGCCAGCCAGTGGCAGAGCTGGAACTGGACTCCAGGGCTGGCCACTTGCTTCCCTGCCCTTGACTTTGTAAGATGCTCGTAACCAGATTCGTACGGACACTTGACAAGCAACAGAAGCACAAATCCCAGACGTCGGTTTCACCAAGAGAAATGGCCCTTTGTTACCAAGGAAGGCCGGCCTTCCTTCTCTGCCCCCCATAGAAAAACACACTGGCCCCAGAGCAGCCGGGGGAGCCTTCACTGGCACCCAGGGGGGAGGTGAAGGGGACCAGCGTGGGTGTGTGAGGCGTGCTGAAGCCCTCACTGCCTGACTGGGCAGGTGCCTTCCCCACCAGCTGTCACTTGAAGATCGTTTTATGATTGTCCAGTTGCTGGGGGTTCCCTGCACCCCCTCCCCTTTGGGGCCATGGCAGTGGAGACAGCTTGAATGCCGTTTTAAGTGACATCTCCTGGTGTAAATAGGTCTCTTGCAGCCCTAAGAGATCGTTTCCAAATGCCTAAGTGTGACTGTGGGCCCCGAAGCCAAATGTTAATAGAAGTCCCCACTGTTGCAGATTTAAAACATAAATATGCAATAAAAGCTCTTCAGCATGCTGCTGAGATGACGGGGCCTTAATCACTGTGGTCACGCTTGGCAGGCCGCTGCCCCCTTGCTTCCCTGCCCTTGACTTTGTGAGTTGAAGACATTGGTTAAGCTGTAAAGTGGTCTTCCTCCTGATTTTCCCCATCCTGAGAGGGAAAAGAATACTAGCCCTTTCATCTCAACCCACCACATTCTTCTCGAAGCCTGTAATTGGATCTAAATGGAAAGTAAACTCTTTGCAGGCCAAGGAAGTTGGCACCAGAGGGTGACAAGAAGGAGAACATGTTCCGCCTCTAATCTGGATAATCACACTCCGATGCAAAGGAAAATAAAACAAGTCTTTCTGCAAGTGGGGGGCGGTCAGCCGGCAGCCCCCAGGAGCCCCCATGGGAGTTCCGTCACCCCACCTGACTTTACAAGGACCATCGACCAGTATGCAGTAAAACCTGCCCAAATCTGTCTTCCCAGAGCACAGCATTCAGCGCTGAACTCTTTAACTTTGAATTTGGGGAGGCGGCTCAGATACACAAATATCCCAGGGCTCCAAGTTAAAAACATTCACACACAAAATGTACTGTACACGGACACTGAGCTGCTGGGCGGAGACTCGGGGTACTCGTGACTTTTGGAATCCTGCTGTGTATCGCGCGCTCTGTGGGAACAGAGATGAGTGAGAAAAGCTTGCCCCCAAGGAGCTGGCAAAGACGTGCTGAGAAGAGCACAACCAGGTAGAGACGGACAGGGACTCAAAGGTCTGCAGTGTTGAGAGAATCCATGGGAGACAGGACTTGTTTCTGCAAACGGGGACACCGGACATTCCAGAGATGCCCTGTGGAGTGGGCCTGGGGCGCACTCAGAAGGGTCCAGTGGACCCTCTGGTGGGGATCTAGGGCAGGGCAGCCGTGCGGATGAGTGCCCACTCAGGTGGGGCTGCCCAGCTGCTAAGGGCTGATGCACAGTCTTAATTTGACTCTGACCTGTGTTTTCTTGTTTTGTCTTTTGTTCTACAGGTACTGGCAGAGGTCTGGACTCTGTCCCGAAAGACCAATTCCTCTGACATGGGGCTTTAACATGGTTGGCTTTGGGAGATTAACCCACGGCGTGCCAGAGCTGTCACTTTGCGAGGAGGCCATCGTCCCTCAGACAGACAGCAGGACTCGGAAAAGTGACTTGGTCAATATGGTGCATCTGAGAAGAGGCAGGCAGGGGGCGTGAAGAGCACCCCAATGCCTGTGGGAACCTACTCCCTGGGCCCAGGCCTCGTCTCCTGACCTGGGCTGTCTCTCTGCTTCCTTCCTGCTCGGTGCCTCCCCAGCCTCAAGCAGGTAAGTCAGGGGCCCAGCCTCAGGGCCTGCCTGCCTGCCACGGCTCAGCTGACCTCTGGGCTTCTCGCCAGCCCTTCTTGAAGGGAGACATGCAGACCCTGGGACTGGGTAATCCCCTGTGCTGGCACTGCCATTGCCCACTGGAGAAACTTGGGGGGAGGGGATCGGCACAGAACATTAGGGTGACAGCAGAGGGGAGATTTTTTCTGAGTAAATCCTCCCAGCTCCAACATTCACCTCAATCCCTGAGGGAGGAGAGAAAAGGGAGGGGGGGTTCCCCACGGACCCTGAGATTACCATTAAAAAAAGTTTTACCTTCATTACATTTTACGGAGCATTAGCAAAGCACTAAGAGCCTCTAGAAATACTCGACACAAAGGTTTTCAGAGCGCTTCTGGGGGGGTGTGCCTGTTAGGGCGCAAACCCGCATCCCCATGGCCGTTTGCTGTGCAGTCTTGCGAGTAACACTCGCCTTTCCCATCACTTCTAGAGGGGTCTCCGGGAGAGAGGAGCCGGCAAGGAAGACTGGGTAAGTCCAAGCAGATCTCACTCACCTTCTGGACTCGCGGGTTGAGATCCTTCGCCACCTTGGCCATCTTCCTGGGCTGGAGGAGCCGCGCCTGGCTGCTGGGGGCGCGCAGGCGGCTCGGGCAGCGCTCGGTTCCCGGCGCGGGGAGCTCTGCTCGCAGCCCCGCGGCGGGGCCTCTTTAATTGGCGAGCGCGACTCCCTCGGAAAGCTCGCCAACCAATCGGCGCGGGCGCTCGCACGGGACCGGCCAATCACCGTGCGCGGCGCCCTCCCGGGTGGCCCGGCCACGCCCCCAGAGGCCGGGCCTGACGTCAGCCGGGCCCAGCCCGCAGGGCGGGCGCACATCTGTCCCGCGCCAGGAATCCGGCCCCACGCCCTTCTCCTTTAAAGGACAAGCCGGAGGGTGGGGCGGGCAGCTGCGCTGCCTCCATTCAGGTCAGGAGGGAGAGTGATCCAACAGGAAGGCGAGGTATTTTTAGTGAGCTGGGTCCAAAAATAAACGCTGAGCCGCCTTCCCCAGCCCACCCTTGCTGCGCCGTGGCCGGGGGCGCGGGGAGGCTTTGCGCGCTGACTCAGGCCGGCTGACTTTCCCAGCCCGGCGGGTTCTCCAGGAAGGCAGCGAGGTGCGATCGCAGCAGTTAGGCTTTCTTGTAAACTTAGCGTTTGCGAAATGTTGAGCCGCAGGGGTCTCTGGCCAACACCACGTCAACCCTGTTTTGTAAATGCCAAGAAGTGCACCGTTATTCCTAGGGGCTTCTCTTCTCATCCTGGCAGCTTCAGAATTTTCTCAGGGGTCATGGAGAGGCTGGGGGTGGCCTCGGTGGTGGTCCTTTCCATTTCACAGAGGAATCTTCTGGAACCTCCTGCCAGCGCTCACCTGGTGAGGAGGGGCTTGCTGTCAGCACCCTCCAGTAGGAAAGGAGGGGTTTTCAGGAACGGGCTCGTGCAGGTCTAGACGCGGACCTTCCCCTGTGGATTTCTCACACCCAGGGATCTCTAACAGCATAACCCTGCAAGGGAAACCAGCCAGGTCCTCCCTCACCTGGTCTTGTTGGCGGATGAACCCACAACTCTCTGTTGAGCTGGTTCTGGCTGCACAGACTTGGGTCCCCACAGACATGCCCCCCCGGCCTGCAGAGGGCTGAACACAAGCCTGCTACTCTGGGAGGACCCTGCTCTGCCCAAGCGCTTCAGCCCATCACCCACCTGGGCTGTGCCCCTGCCAGAAACCAGGGCTCAGACCAAGCCTGGCTGCAGGGGGAGAGACGGGCGGCCTCCAAGTACATCCACTGAGGCTGATTTGAGGGGACGGGAGGCTGCAGTCACATTCTAGGACTTTCTCTTATTGGAGGTTCTTTCCTCCTGAAAGCTTTGTTTCTGAACATCAACTCAAACTTGCCTGTGACCCCAAATTGGGCTCTCTTTTCCACATTCTTGGAACAGCTGTTCTAGCAGCGATTCCCCTCTTCTGACATGAGGGATGGCCTTTTACTTCTTGGGTCCATTGCTAGAGTTATTGGTATTTGTCTTGCTCTCTTCAGCTTGGACCCAGCACCTAGCTAGTGACGGATGCTCAGAAGGCGTGGGGGAGTGAGGCAGGCTGGATCCTGGTGGGGCAGGACCGGGGAGAGAGGGCCCCGTGCTCTTCCCCGTCTGCTTTGCAGACTTCCAAGGTGGGCTGTGTGCTAACCCACGTGTAGACAGCGGCCGGCAGCAGCCGGGCTGGATGTGTCCTGGGCACAGCCCCTTCAGTAGCAGACTCTGCAGCAGTGGCTTGCAGCTGAGCTGGCAGGCCGGGTGCTTTGTATTTAAGAGCTGCCGGAACAGAAGCCCGCGGAATAACAAAGCGAGCTTTATCCCTTGCACACCAGGCAGAAGCCTTCCCAGTGAAGTCATTTCCCACTCAAGCTTCCCAGCCATCCTTCTTGTCCCATCTTGAACAAATATTGTTCTGTGGCGGAGTTCGAATTTATTAACCCTAACGCTGTTGAGCTCCAAATGCAAGACCCCGTTTTCTTCTGTTTATTTATACTTGGCCCCATTTTTAAGGAGGCGGGAGCTACCGCTGAGGGTGGCCCACACCTCTTTCCTGGAGAAGGGCCTTGGTGGGCAGTGAGGTGGCCCCGGCACTCTGCTGGAGCCTGCTCTCTCTCTAGCTAAGAATATGGGTTTTGCCACTTTAACCCCTGCCCTCCAGTCAGACGTTCGAGGGGACGTTTCCTTGGATGTTGGCTGGACACCTGGACAGACAGTTGTGATTTAGGACTGCTCTGGATAATGGGGTCATAGGGCCTTTAGCACTCAGCCTCACTCCAGCTTGGAAGAAAATGGCCTGTCCTTTCCAAGTCAGAACGGTCGAAGGTCTGATTCCCCCAGGCTCACTGCTCTGTGGTGCTGGGGCTTAACATAAACTTCATTCACCTCCCTGGGGTCCTGACCTTAAGCTTAGTCCAGTGATAGATGCTGGGAATCCCCTGGGAATAAGACTCCCTCTCAAGAATGTCTTGGTGTACTGAATATCGCTGGGCTTTCTGGTTGACAAAGTTCTCATCTTACTTGGAGCTTGGGGACCGTAAAGGACTCTACCCAAAGTCATACAGTCAGCAAGTGGCAGAGCTGAAATTCCAGCTCCGGTCTTGTGCCTCTACACTGTGCCCTTTCACCTCACTCCCCCACCTGTCCCCTGTGCCCCGCAGGATTCTGGGGAACTGATCACAGGGAATAGTGAGCACAGCAAGTGAGACAGTGGTGTCATCCCTGGGCTTGTCCAAACTGGGAGCTGGTCTTTGATGCTCCTATCCTCTTCACCATTCTTTTGTTCATTCAATTGTCCGTCCATCCATCCATCCATCCATCCATCCATCCATAAATCCACCCATCCGACCACCACTGAATTGAGAACTACAGTGGGTTAGATCCTAGGTGAGGACAGGACAGACAGTGGTAAGACAGGAGAGGTTCCTCCCTTATGTAGCTTCTATTCTATGGGGGGTGGTAAACAGGCACTAGGCAGTCGGACAGATAATCCGATAACCGGGAGAGGTAGTGAGCACCTCGGAGGACATAACTGGAGGTGGGCTTCCTGGGATGGGTGGTGCCTTCAGAGCAAATGGCCATGGAGACCTGCTGGAGGAGGAGGCGCATGTGAGCTGGGACCCAAAGAAGGTGAATGAGTTGGCTCTGAGTGGATCTGCCTGGGAAGAACAATCCAGGAGGGCAGAGTTATGAGATCAAAGCCGCTTGGTGAGTGGGTAGGGGCTGGGCTTGAGTGTCTGCGGGATCTTGAGGTTACTTTGGCAGGAAGATGCAGAAGGTGGGCAGGGACTAGATTCTAGAGGGCCCTGTAGATGATGCTAAGGAGTTTTAAGTCTTTTCTGAGAATGGTGGAAATCTAGAGATAAGCCCTTTCCAACTGAGACATAGTATGCACCCCCTAGGTCCTTAAGGACTATCTAATAGCACAGAAAATAATGTAAAAAGAAGCAGGTGGAGTATTTATGATACATTTTACTTACCTTGATGTATCTCAAATGTTGCCATTTCTATCAGTGGTTGACAGTACTGAGACTTTCTATGTTCTTTTTTTGGGGAGGTGTTTGTGCTCACACAGGTATGCTTACGTGTGTCAGTATGTGCAAGTGCGTGCATGTGTCCATTGAGTGGACATCTCAGTGGTCTTCAACCACATTGCACATGCTCAGCAGTCACATGTGGCTGGGCAAGGGCTCTGGATGGAGCCCGTGGAGTGTTTGAAGCAGGGAGTGACAGCATCTGATTTGCTGTTTAACTTAAAGCAAGGACAGCCAGGGGTGCTGATAGAAACCTTGCTGGTGATGAACCACCCGTCATCATCAGATGGAGAACCAGGAGTGGAGCATCTGGCCTGCGATCTGTTTCCATCTCTAAGATAGGCAGGACCAATTACTCAAGCCACAGAGCTAGAAAGAGGCCAAGCAAAATCTGGACCCCAGGCCGTTGGGTTTTGTGCCAGACGTTTAGGGAATCCCCAGGACTCATGGTTCACTGGCATAATGTTTTTATTGCCATGACAGAGAAACTATAGCCCAAGCAGTTTCAACATGCAAAAGGTAGGGATGGCTTCTCTCTGCTGGTGATTTGTATAACATACTATGTTCATGGAAAACACCCATCGCGTTAGTGGATACACACATAAATAACCCAGGAACCACAGTGTATGTTTTAATATGGATTAATTGGTTAAAAATACCATGGACCACAAAGACATATTATATTTGGCATCAACTTGAACCATGTACCTTTGGTACATCCATTGTCTACAACTTTGAGTTTTTGGTTTGTTTCCTGCTGTTCTTACATTTAATTTTAGAATGACTATCTCATTTTCTCCAGCTTTTTGAATGGCCTCCTAAGTCAAAAGTGGCTTCGCCTAAAAGGGCAGAACATCCGGACAGAAATAAAGCCTTACCCTTGACCCGTCAAGGTGCCCTCTAGCTTATCTCCGAGGGAGACTGTGGAAGTCACAAGGAGAATGTGCCCTTTGTGAAGGAACACAGGGTCATTGGGCCTGGCTCGCTGGAAATGGTGTGGCTGATCATTGGCATGACCATTTGCAGCTCAAATTTATTGTTGCTCACTGGGGGCAAGTGATCAGTTTGCTCTGAACAGTAGCTGTACCTGTCACTGACGGTGCAATGGGGCTGTTTCCATCTTTGCCAGGGTGGCAAGGGAGTGGCAAGAGCATAAATGGAGACCCAGAAAATCTCTCTAACACAGGACCTGGGGGGAGGGGGCTGCAGCTCAATGTTAGCGGCTACATATTTAAGAGTCTCTGAAACCTGAGGATGATTATCTTTCTTCCTCCTGCCGTACAAAGCACAGCCACGTGTTCATCTTAGACTATCTGTAGTGAGAGTTGTTCCAGGACATCCTGGAGTGACCTGGGACCTGGTATATATACCCTGTGCCCGTGAGCACAGATGGTGCCTGTAACTAGCTTCGAGACACAGAAGGTAGCAAGGGTGGTGGGATATCACTCCCAGGGTTTCGTAGGTCTTATGGCAAAGGTGAAGGCATTTTGCAGATGTGTCCCCATTCAGGTCCCTGACAGGTCAATCAAGGGAGAGAGTATCCTCAGGAGGCCCCACCTAATCGGGTGAGCTCTGTCGATGCGCTTAGATGTGGCTCCCTCTGCTGCCTTCGGGCTGTAGGAAATATCAGCCTGGTTGAAGGAATCCTTCTGGATGTTCTCTGTGTCCCCTCTGGAGCTCTCCTTCCCGCCTCCTCTGCCCTGGGAGGCTGACCCCCACACAGGCGCCTTTGGGGTCCCCCACTGGGCAGCCAGTGGGGCCTGGAGGGAGAGCAGAGGTGGGTGAGTTTGTCCCCCTGGGCCTGGGGTCAGCTCTCTCCCTTTGCCCGTCTTGTCTGGTTGGCCCCTGCTTCCTGCCACCACTGGCCCAGGGTGTTCCCTCCTTCCTCTTGGCCTCATGGACCTGTTTTGTCCTTCACGGAGAGCCCCATTGTCAGACGCCCCTCAGATCTCCCCTTCCAGCACCATCATACTCTGCCGAAGTCCCGGTCACCACTCCTGGTCACTCCGTGGCCATCTTGGTGAGATGTGATGCAAACTGTGGAGGGGAGGGGTCCCAGCTTGGAGCTCAGACAGATTTGGTTCAGGGACCTGCTTGGGCGCCTCCGTTTACCCATCTGTAAAATGGGCGCAGTAAGTCCAAGCTCATGGGACTGCAATGCTGGCGAGCTGTGCTGGCCTGCAGGGTGCCTGACATGGAGGGCTGGGGTTGCCACCTGCCTGTCATGTCTTCATTATCTGCTAAATTCCAGGTTGGTAGCCTCCGAGCTTGGCTCTCTTAGCAAACCTTCCCTGTGACCTTTTAGGCTTTGCTTAGTCTGAACGTGGAGTTCTTTCCTCCCTTGCCACTGGAAAATGACATTAAATGCATATTGTCCTTAGTTTGTGACATCGCAGATTCTCAGGAGGAGGCCAGGCTATCTCAATACGGTTCAACGTTCGTTTTAAGCGTGTGTGCTCGAGGCAGGTTAGAATAATAAAAACATAATCGGACTCCTCTAGCTAGCTGTGCGCACCCTGAGAGAGCCTTCCCCTGGGAGCCAGTGCCATTCCAGACGCCCCTGGGCAGAGTTCCAGAGCTTCTGAAAGATGAGTGTGTCTGTGGCTGATGAACAAGGTATGAAGACACCAAATCCCCCTGACGAAGGCCAGCGATGCCTTGCTGCTGATCCGCCTTCTGGAAAGACTGGATGAGCTCACTCAGAAGAGAGGGGTGGATGGGAGATTTCAGGAAAGAGTCACAGTTATCAGAAATTAGTCAGTGAAAGATCGGGGGCTTCCTGTTCTCCCCGCCCCCCCAGTTGTTTTCATTGACTTGGGTGGACACTGAGGCCAGAGCTGTGGAGCAGAGCCTGGATTAGGATGCAGGGGGCGGGGTGCCATTCCAGAGCCACGTGAGGGTGACTGAGCAGTGCTTTCCAGCAGGGTGTTATCACCCACCCAGTCATTGACAGGGATGAGAAAAAGAGAACTGAATTCTTCAGGCTATCTAAAATTAGGTATTTTATATCCCCTGAAGGACATTCCTAAGTTACAATCCTGTGCTTAGGGGCTTCATCTTTCGTCTTGCTGCGGAAGTATCTTCCTACCGCCTGGTCGAACTTGCGGGCTCAATCTCAGTCAATCCCACACTCAGGCTTTTGCTTATCCAGTCCCTAGGTCTAGGGTCTGTCATTTCAGCCATTTGGTCTGTCATTTCTTTGGTCTACCAGCCATTCTGCCTTGCCATAGATGCATCTGTTTCTGTGCTAAGAACTCCTGGGATATTGGCCTGTAGCTGTGACAAAAGATTCTAAGATCCATTCTCCCGGGGAAGACAGAGAGGTTAAACAAGTGATTACAACGGAAGGTGATGAGTGGGGAGCGATGTGACAGGGAAAGCGGGCTCCATGGCAAAAGAAGTTCAGCCTGGCTGGAGCGGACACTGTTCTGTTGCCTAAAACATCAGATTCCAATGGCTTAATTCCTAGGGCCTCCAGATAAATAACCCAAACACTCCTCCCCTGAGGAAGAACAAGAAGTCACATCTGCAGAGCTTCTGCCAGCCGGGCAGCGCTGAGACAAGTCCTTTACAAAACGGTCACACTCCGTCCTCCCTATAGCCCTGTGTTGGGGACTCTAGGCATCCCCATTCACAGATGAGGAAGTTGGGGTGCAAAGAGGATAAGCGGGTGGTCTGTGGCCACGTGCAATGAGTGGAGAGACAGGAGTTGGAGCCTGGCCTATCTGGACCAGAGGTCACGGTCAAAATCTCAAGTGTTTTCCCTCCTTCCCCGCCCCTTGGCCCACTCACCCGACCCAGGGACTGGACAGCCTGCAGCCAAAGGCACTGAGAACTCAGGGCAAAGAGTCTCTGGACCTTCCCAGCTTATACCCAAATTGTGTGGTTTCTGCAGGAGGCTCGTGGCCCGTGAGAACGAGAGTGAAAACTCAGGGCATCGTGGAGCGAGCTGTGCTCCTGGATACAGGGAGGCTTGAGCAGGCTTTGTGGGAAGTGGCCTGTCACATTTGGAAAGACCTCAGGCGGTCCTATCCAGATGTGAATCAGGGAGCGCTGGAAGTGTAGCTAGGAAAGGTAAACAGGGTTGAGAAGGCTTATGTCCCCGTGGCATCTTTATTTAGTTGTAGAGAGATCTATTGCACACACTTGCTTTCCTTCTCAATGACCAAAAAAATAGAGTGATAGAGTGAGTCAGGCATTTTTACAAAAATAGGTCCTAGATTTCAAAATAAAACATTTTTTTTTCCTTAGGGAACAGAGCCTTCTTTTTTCCCCTCCCCTATATCCTCTTTTCCATCTCAGTAATATATATCTCTTGTCTAGGTGGTAGATTATTTTGAGCTAATTTGGAAATCCTGCTTAATTTAGATGTGATTCATCTTCAAATGGAGTGGTACCTAAGTTTGGTCCAAGACGGGGATGCTTGCTGCTGGTGATTCAGCCTTGCTGGTCAGCCATCTGTCTTCCAGCACTTGAGAGGTTACTGAGTTGCTCCGATGACTCAGCCCGAGTGTGTACAACTGAGACTGCACCTGTGACTCCCTCAGCAGCGTCTTGGTGTCCCTGGATGGTTTGAGATGATTCTGTGCTCCTGAGTTTCTGCCACGTGCTCTCAAGGAAGGAGTGAACGAGTCTTGTGCCCATCTGTCTCCCCGTGAGTTATGTTTGGTGTTCTGTGGTTACCATGCACCATCTCCTCTTAATGGGAGTCTTTCACCCGGCATCTCAGTCATTATTAAAGGTATCTCTTTCCTAGGGACTCAGGACCTGTAAGTCTCAGAATCCTACTCACATGCCCAGGTATCCAATGGCATCGCTGTTTCTTGATTATAATTAGCGCTCTTGCTATTGTCACCATCACTACAATCACTGCTGCTAATCACACTGTCACTGATAACTGATAGCAATAGTCTTTGCAGATGTGATAAGTGAAGGATCTTGAGACGTGGAGATTATTCTTGATTGTCCTGGTGGGCCCTAAAGTTGATCACAGGTGTCTCTATAAAGGGGGGCAGAGGGTAATGATGTGTGGGAAAGAAAGTGGCAGTGTGGCCCAGAGACACAGGCTGTAAGGATGCAGCCACAAGCCAAGGAAAGCCAGCATTTTCTAGAAGCCCAAAGAGGAAGGAATGGATTCTCCTCTAGAGCCTCTGCAGGGAGCAGGGTCCTGGCAACACACTGATTTCCACCCACTGGCACTGACTTGAGATTTCTGGGCTTCAGAACTGCAAGACAAGACATTTTTTGTTGTTTTAAGTCACCCCATTTGTGGTAATTTGTTGCAGCAGACAAAGGAAATTGCTAGAGGTGGTCCTCAGCTCCAGGCTGGGCCAGTGCACAGTGGAGTGTGATTTACATCTCTCTGGGACACTCTGAGGGCTGTATGGGGCAGAGACAAGAGTGGCTGGGCAAGGAGCAGCAGAGCCAGCAGGCATGCGGGTGAGATGTGATGTCGCAGTGGAGGAGGGGAGGAGCAGAACGGTCACGGTTTTCTTAAGCGGTAGATTGAGGACACTTGATTGTCATTGAGAAGAGCAGACAGTTGAGAACTAACCAAGAACGCAGACTGAATGTAAATGTAATTGATGACAGAAGAATGGAGAGTTCCAGTGTGGGAGGTTAGGTTCTGTCATACCCTGCGGCTTGAGGTGCCCAGGGTGGGCCTGTGGACTTTCCCCGCTGGCCACCTGCTCTGGTTTGAAGCTGTCCTGATCCCTTTTCAGAAGTAGATGGGCTACCAGTCAACCAAAGAGATCTTCCATGCCACCTCAAAGGGGTTATGTGACACTGGGGGGGCACCTAGAGGATGTCGCTCACATGTCTCCATAGAGCGGTCCCAGGGATGTTTCAAAGGCTTCCTTGGTGTCCTTCACTATGGCCAAGACATTGCACCTGCCTGAGTGCCCATAGACAGGTAACTGGATGAAGAATTCATGGTGTATAGACTCGGTGGAATACTACTCAGTCATTAAAAAGGTTGAGATACTGACTTTTGCCACAACACAGATGGACCTGGAGGTGATAGCACTAGGTGAAGTCAGAAAGTGAAAGACAGTGACAGGATGGTCTTGCTCATATTTGGAATATAAATACTCAAAGAAACAAATAATACAACTCATGGATTTTGTGAAAACAGGGTGGTTAGCAGGAGTATGGATTGAAGAAGGAGGGGCTGAGGAGTTGATGGTGCCTCGGTATCATACGGGGACTTTAGTGGAGGGTGAGTGCAGCTGTTGGTACACAGATGGTCGATCAATAGAACCTGATTTAAAAACGAACCAAAAAACACAGGCTTTCTGCTGGGTCTCAAACCCGTCTGTGTCACGGTCACCCAGGGAGTTTGTAGTTGGACATCAAGCGGATTTGACAAACGTGCTCAGATGACTGGGGCAGCGTCTGGAGCAGTCACCTGGGGCGTGCAGGCACATGTGGCTCTACCTCTGTGGGTCTGGCGCAAGCCGAGGCCTTGGTGATTCTCACTGGCAACCAGGGCTGCTGTGTCCTGGTCCAGATGCCCTATCGGCACAGCCGTGCTCCCAGGGATCACCTCAGAGCAAGAGTCCCCGTGTGCCAAAGACTCCTGCTGGGAGGCGGGACTACAGGTGTTGGACGGTGCCGCCTGGCCACCTGCAGGCCCCGTGTGTCCTGTCCGCTGCCTTCTGGGTGGCAGGCCCCTTTCTCAGCAGTGACAGTTTGTCTCCCTCCTCCTGAGCCAGAGTCAGCAGTGGCCAGCTCCCGAGTTGGGGCGCTGGGGGCGGGCAGTCTGTGTGGCCTGGGACCCATCACTCAGCGCTGTCTGACCTGGTCTGGTCCCGGCTACGGCCCCGCCCCTGCCCGGAGGCGAGACTAGGCTCGGAGGCTGCCGCACACACGCCCCTCCCCACTCCCCAGCCGCGGCCCTCAGCCGGCTCCAGCGGCTTCAGCGGCTCTTTGCCCTTCGCCAGGCCAGAGGAGCCACAGACCCACTCAGAAGCCACCCTCCCTCCTGGGAAGGGCTTCGGGGACAGGAAGCAGCGGGAAGGGCAGGAGGACGCGGTGCTAGCCCGTGGGCAGAGCATGGGCCTCGGCGTAGTCCAGCTGCGTCCATCCCAACTGTGTGACCTTGGACAAGGTTTGGGGCCTCAGTTTGCCCAGTTAGAAAATGGGGGCAGGGCCTCCGTGGTGGCGCAGCGGGTTAAGCGCTGCGCTGTGGAGCTGTCTGCAGCAGCGAAGCGAGTTCGTCGCCCCGCCGGGGAGACTCCCACATGGCGCGGCAGACCTCTCCTGCCTCCCCGCTGCTCCCCTCAGCAGTGTATTTCTGATCTGCCTGTTCTGCTCCCCACTCTGTCTCTGGTGAGCCCTTTATCACCGCCCCACGCCTCTGGCCTGCACCCCAGCTTGTATGCATAAATAAATAAATCTTAAAAAAAAAGAAGAAAATGGGAGCAAGAAAACCTTCCCCTGGGGCGTTGAAGACGCCGTGAGCTCAGTTCCTGCAGGGCTCCGAGGGGCGATGCTGTCGCCCACTCCGCCCGCCTCCTCCCCTCCCTGCCCTCACTCAGGCGGCACCTTCCTGGAGGTGCTGCTCTTGGAGTTTCCGCCAGTGAAATTCCCCAGGGGCCAGAGGCACTGATCCTCTTCCAGTCACTGTTTTTGATGATCGACCAATAGGAAGGGCTTGGGGGGCCGTGTTCTGGGCTGCATATCAGCAGCGCTTTAAAAGGAAATGAATGGAAATGCTCATTATTCCGGCCATTCGTCCAAACTTGGAGCAAACAGGAATCTCTAGGTCCAAACATTTCCCCTGTAAAGCTTTGTTTACCTTGGAGACCAACGTCAACACAATTAGGTTTCAGTATCAGCAAATGGGAAGGTTAGCAGTCAAGGGCAGCGGAAGCCTTTCATGTCCCGCTCTCTGGTGGCCGGGCGCATTAACACCTTCCTTTCTCACTGGGAGGGCAGCCAGCAGGGAGGCTCCTGGGTGCAGTGGTCAGGAGCTGCCGAGATGAGGGATGATGCAGGCATGACAGGAATGCGGGGATCCGGGTAGGTGGGTGCCCAGATGGGCACGCGGTGACCCTGCCTCTCCCGCTGCCCCCTGGGCCAGACAGCCTGTCCGTGGCTCACACCACACAAGAGAAATAGCGGCTTTGGCTCGGGCCCACTCCTTTGCTCTGTTTGTACACAAGCCTTTGCCGGCGGCCCCCTGCTGGGGGGTAGCTGCCCTGGGGAAGGCCCCTGGCCCCGCCCCACCCCCATCCTGGCCTTCCAGGCGCCTCCCTTCTAATTAGCTCCACCTCGGAGTCTTGCCCCGGCCGGAATTCAGCGCCCTAAAGGATCCCAGGGCTGGGGGCTTGGTGGGAGGAGAAACTTTAAGACCACCTATTCTGGGCGTGCATTGTCTTTCTTGGGGTCACTGCCTTGGAATAGTCCAGAAGCTGTGAACCAGGCTTGAAGTACTGAGAACCTCTGCCCCAGGCGCCCATCTCATTCTCTTTATTCCCATGTCAAGCCCTCGCTGAAACCTTGGGTGGGCTTCTACCCCCCTGAGAACATTCCTTCGTGTCCTTGCAAAGAGGGGTTCCCATAGCGAGGGAGGGGTGTTAGGGGAGAGACGGGCACCTGCTGCCCCTGCGGCCACCCTTGCTACCCAGCTCTAGATGCTGCGGCGTCTCCAGTTTCCCTCAACTCCTTCTCCGGCCTCTCATCCCAGCGCCCAGAGTCTGGAGCCGTAAGTCCGGCGTCCGATGCACCAGTTCTGAATTTTTCTCGAGGGTGTAGATGCCAAGTCCCTCGGCCCACCGGCCTCCTGGGTGTGGGAGCTGCTGCGGGCTTGGAGACCACCCTCTCCTGAAGGGGACAGTGGCGGTCACCTTTCCTCTCCCAGTGTCTCTACAAAGACCCTGGCCCGAGAGGGAGGGCTCCTAACCCCCCCTCCCGCTGTTTACCTTCTTATCTGAAAATATGCCTGGATTTGCAGAGTAGCCAAAGGAAACAGAGACATGTTTTTAAGGCTGGCGACTTGCTTTTTGCAACTGCCAATGTGTGTGGAGCTTAAATGGCTTCTCTGTTCCTTGGCTGGCGCGGGAGGGGCGAGAGGCCTAGCTCCACCTCCACCGCGCGGGAGGGTCGTGTCAACAGGACCTGCCCTCTGCGGAGAGTCTGCTTTTCTTTCCACCCTAAGTCCGGGCCAGGTGAGATTCCTCACCAGGCCAGCAGCGCCAGAGGCCCAGCATGGGGAGGTGGTGCAGGCACAGGTGGCGGAGCTGACGCTGACTGTGGGTTTAGGAAGTGACGAGGTCTGGGCACCTACAGGAAGAGCCGGGTGATCTTTCAGAGGTCCCAGGGGAGCAGAGCCATCGCAGCTCTCGCCTGCACCATCCGGGGAGCAGGGAGCAGGGGTCGGGGGGAAGGGCTATCCAGTCACGCATGTGGGCTCCCCAGGACCCCAGAGCAGCTGTTAGTATGCACCTACTGTGTGCTGATGAGAGGCCTAGCAGCTGGGCACTCACTCCTTGACTTCACCCACCCCCTGAGGAAGGGTCTTCCTTGTCGTTGGCTTAGGTGCTCAGCTTTGCGGGTTGATGATTCTAGGGGCACCAAAAGGGCGTATTTTACTAAAAAGATGGTCTCTTGGCTTGCGCTTTAACATGGAGCTTAGATGCGGACACAGGCTCGCTCCTGAGCATCTGGCTCCCCCCATGTCACCCCTGTCCCCGTCCCCTCCCATCCGAGTGGCCCTCGCCCCAGACCCCGTGCTGGCCGCCCTCGGGCCCTCCGCTCTCTGCGACTGTCTCATATCTATGGAAGTGCATGCAGTTACATCGCCTCTAGTCTCTCTAGCTCTACAGAGCGCAGTCCAACTCTGCTGGGGCTGGTTTTTCTAGGGGCTGCTCTGCTGAGCTCCACCCCCAGAATTGCCCATCCCCGAGTCCCCTGGGGACTCACACCAGTTTGTCCATCACTCACTCGCTGCTGAGCTTCAGGAGGGGTGCCTGACCTTGCCTTGTTTACCGCCTCTCAACATTCTTGGGTGTCTCAACTTTCTAAGGTGGTTACACCAGTTGACACACAAACCAGCAACATGTGAGAGTCTTCAAGTGGCCTTCAGGCCAGTGCTGGAATTGTCAGAGTTCAGGTTTTGTTCCCAAGCTGATGGACATGTGAGAAGACTGATGTCTCATCCCAGTTTTCATTTGCATTTCCTTGATCTTTAGTGATATTGAATTTAATTTTTTTAAAGGATTTATTTATTTATACATACAAGCTGGGGTACAGGCCAGAGGCATGGGGCGGCGAGAGGGTTCACCAGAGACAGAGTGGGGAGCAGAACAGGCAGATCAGAAACACACTGCTGAGGGGAGCAGCAGGCGAGGCAGGAGAGGTCTGCTGCGCCATGTGGGATTCTCCCCGGCTGGGTGTCGAACTCGCATCGTGTGCTGCCGACAGCTCCACAGCGCAGTGTTCAACCACTGCGCCACCAGGGAGGCCCTGAATTTAATTTTTTATCTACTTACCTATCATCTATCTATCACCTTGTGTTTCGTTTGTGAACTTTCAGTTTCACTTGCCTACTTTTTCTATGGCTTTGGTTGTATCTTGCTTGCTGAGGAGGCATTAAGTTGAGAGAAGCAGTTGAGAGAGGGTTTTGCAGGATGGGTAGGAGTGTGCTGGATAGAACTGAGCAGAGAGTATTCCAGGAAGAAGGACCACTTAGGGAGAAGCAAGTGTAGTTGCCCTCTAAGTAAGGAAAGTGTTGGTGCAGGGTGCGGGTTAATGTTACCGGACTCACTTGAGGTCCCTGGTCCAGTACCTCAGGACACAGAGTGGCTGTTTCTGCTCTGTCCTGGAGGCTGCTCATTAATACCGCATTAGTTAGGATTTCTTGGTGGCCTTTGCCCGAGATGTGTTTCTCATGGGACAGGTCTGGACACACAGGGAAAGCTGAGGCCACTGCTGGTCATTTGACAAAAGAGGCTCAAATAGTCATGACTCATCCCCCCACCATCTCTGGAATCTCCTCTCAAGCGGGCCTTCCTGATGGTTCCCTGTGAGCCCCCAAACCCATCCTGGGGGGTCCAAACTGACTTGGAGCTGGGCCTGAATGACCCTGTGGTCAGGACAAAGGAGTTGTCTGGATGTCGGTGGGCCTGGGGTAGAGCTCCCCACTCCAAACCTCCATAATACCCGTGGGAGATACTGGTCCCCCCAGGAAGATTGGGGCGATATTCCCTGAAGAGTAGAGACTAGATCCTAGACAAGGAAACCAAACCCAGTGGAACAGAAGAGGCCGGTTTTTAGGAATGAGAAATGGTTCCGCCTGTGACGACGTGGGCTCCGCAGGGCCCCGGCGCGTCCGGTGAAGCTTGTGTGGCCGTCTGGCCGCGGGAGGAATTTGGACGATGGGGAAATGTTATCAGGGGACGTGGCTCTTTCCGTTTCTTCCGCTTTATCTCTTCTCTCCATTTTTGGAGATTTTCAGGCCGGGGAAATGTGACCCTCTGGAATACATTTTTAATATCGTTTCTCATCCAAGAAGTGACTTGCTCATTCATATCCCCTGTTGTCATTGTTTTTGTGCTTGGTGTTCCCGAGGTGAGCCCCCGGGGTCGGCAGGCTGGGGAGGGGCAGAGGTCACGCCCCTTGGGGAGTGTGGGGGCTGCCGTAGAAGCAGAATCAGCAGGCTGCGCGCTCTGAGAGGCCCGTGTGTGTTGTGCCTTGGAGACAGCTGTGTTCTGCGGGGAGTTGTTTTCCCGCCTGGTAATGAGGTGAAACCGGGGTGTGGGGGAGCCGCCGCCGTGTGAGGAAGGGTCTTCCCTGCTGGGGGTGCAGACCCGGAGTCAGACCTGCGTGCAGTCCGGCTCCACTGCGTGTTCCCTGTGTGATGTCAGCAGGTGCCCTAACCTCTCTGACCTTCATTTTTGTTGGCTGTAACGCTCCCGCTGAGAAGACCGGATGGGATAACGCACGAGGAGGACGGAGCTCAGGGCGAGGGCAGACCCAGGCTGTGTTCTCAGAGCTAAAGCCACTGTCACCTCTCTGGAGGAGAGTACCCTGGACATCCGGCGATTTCTAGGTCCAGCCCTGGCTCTCACCTTCACAGCGGTGGAGAAAAAGCTGCCTGAGGTTTGCAAGTCTTGCCTGTGAAAATAGGGGTGAAGTCCCCAGCTCCCCCAGTGAGAGGATTGAGGCAATGTACATAAACCATGTGGCGTGATGCTGTGCACACGAGGAACCAGGTGTCTGTGACTTGCTCCTAGGTAAGGCCACGCTGGGCCCACCAGGCAGGTGCTCCTTGAAGGCCAAGTACCCCTTCATATTTGGGGTCCATGTTTGCATCCGAATGCTCTTTTCTGCTTTGCCCCTGGGCTCCAGGGATTCAGTCTACTTTGTGTTTTTCTCAGGAGCTGTCATTATACCCCAGCCCTTGGGACCCCCCACCACTGTCTGGCAGGGGGCAGCAAGTACCCCAATTCTCTTTTTCTGGCTGCCCCACAAGCCGAGCCCTAGAGAGACCTGGCTTTATATGGTGCTCACCCTGAGAAGCCACCACAGCCACATTGGCCTGGGGCCGACAAGCTTTGACTTTCTCTGGATGGTAAATAACAGCATCATGTTCTTTATTTCCTTGATAGTAAGATTCTGCAGATGGGAGTGGTGTCTTCCCTGGCCTGAGCGCAGCATCTGTGGTGAGGGAACCTTCATTCTGTAATGACTTAAGTCTCCTCTGTCTCAGTTTTCTATAGCTGCATAGCATTTCAGTCATGTACTGAGAGTTTTAAAACCGCACCACTGCCAGTAATCTCCTTTTCTGTGGATTCAGAGTCTGGGCAGAGCTTAGCCAGATTCCCGGCTCAGGGTCCTACCAGCCAGCCACTCAGGCATGTCTACCAGGGCTGTGGTCTCATCAGAAGCTCGACTGTGGAAAGATCCTCTTCTCAGCTTTCTCAGGTGACTGCAGGATTGAGGGGTTCTGTGGCCACAGGACTGGGGTCTCTCTTTTCTCCCTGGTTGTCAAATGAGGGCCCTTCTCAGCCTCAAGATGCCACCTAAGGTGCCTTGGGCCCCTCAAAGTGGTGGCCAGAACAGAGGGAAGGTCTCTGGTACCCATTGCTGGGCTGGAGTCTTAGCTCAGGCAATGTAGTTACGACTGGGGAGAAGCGATTGCAGTTGGAATATATTTGTACTTGTCTCATTTACCTCCTGAACAGTCAAACCCTTGCCAGTCATTTTCTTGGTAAAGAAATCATACTTGAATCAAAACAATCAGTTCTTTTAGCTTCGTGAATGTTTGCAAAGATCTCTAGTTAAGAGGCGATATGGCTCTTCCCCCCACACTGGCTCAGGCTGCCCTCTCCGAGGCCCCAGCCATCCATGCACCCTGCACGAGGCTCATGGGGTCATTAGAATTTCACTGATGGAAGAATTCCACGTGCTGGGTCCTTGTGCGGACTTGACTTCTGCCCCTGTGGTGCGATCGTGGGGCATCCGTAAATATCACCACTAAATTCCCATGGCAAAGGAGGGGAACAGCGTGAGCATGAAGCATGAACATGAAGCAGAAGCAGGAAGCAGGAAGTAGGAAGCGTGAGCAGGAAGAAGGAAGCATGAGCAGGAAATAGGAAGCATGAGCAGGAAGTAGGAAGCATGAGCAGGAAGTAGGAAGCGTGAGCAGGAAGTAGGAAGAATGAGCAGGAAGTAGGAAGAATGAGCAGGAAGTAGGAAGCATGAGCAGGAAGTAGGAAGCATGAGCAGGAAGTAGGAAGCATGAGCAGGAAGTAGGAAGCGTGAGCAGGAAGTAGGAAGCGTGAGCAGGAAGTAGGAAGAATGAGCAGGAAGTAGGAAGAATGAGCAGGAAGTAGGAAGCATGAGCAGGAAGTAGGAAGCACGAACAGGGAGCATGAACAGGAAACACAAGCATGAACATGAAACAGAAGCTGCAAGCAGGAAGTAGGAAGCATGAGCAGGAAGCAGGAAGCATGAGCAGGAAGTAGGAAGCGTGAGCAGGAAGCAGGAAGCATGAGCAGGAAGTAGGAAGCGTGAGCAGGAAGTAGGAAGCATGAGCAGGAAGTAGGAAGCGTGAGCAGGAAGTAGGAAGAATGAGCAGGAAGTAGGAAGCATGAGCAGGAAGCAAACGCTTCTTGTGAACGAGGGGCACTGACCCATGTGGAGGTTGAGAGCCCAGATTCTGACATTCCAGTGTTCAGGCTTAAATCTCTTCCTGTTCTGCGACCCTCAACCAGTGACTTAGATTCCCTCTGCCTCGGGTATCTCGTGTCTAAAGGGGGAAATGATAAAAGGGCCTCATGGTTTGTACTAGGATTTAATGAATTAACACCTGTAAAGCCTTGCTAGAAGGTAGAGTAAATGGTCTAAAGGCATCTGGTAAATTAAAAACAGTGGCAATAGGGCTAAAAACAGGGCAGATAGTTTGAGTCTCTTGAAGACCCTCAAGGTATATGAGGAAACTAATAAAAATGCAAGTTGCTTTTTCATGCCTTAAACGTCACCATATGTATTACAGAAAAACCACGGGCTTGGAGGCAGGGGACCCGCGTTCGTCCTGGCCCTGCCATCGATGGCTGTGTGGCCTTGCGTCAGTCACATAATTGCTCCAGAAGCCTCTCTGTGGTTGGACTGGAAAGAGCACAGAGCAGCATGGCTGCTGGTGAGCGGCTAGTGGCCAACACGCAGGAGAGAAAAAGGCCCTGTTTGCAGTGGCTTCCGGTTTCTGTGATTTGAAGGCGTGCTGTGGCTGACGTCAGGCGCCCTCTCTTGTCACCAAGTGCAGAGCTGGGCAGAAAGGCTCCCGTGCCCTGGGAGAGCGGGGTTGGCATACACAGCCTGATGCCGCCCGCAGCGCTAAGCTGATCTCAGTGAAATGGAGCCTCTGCCCCGTCATCAAAGCACGTAGCGGGGGAGGTCAGGAGCAGAGTCCTCCTCTGTGGCAGACGCCGGAGGGCCAAGGCAGCGACAGCTGTTTGCCCATGGGCCATGCTGCCCGCAGGGGAGCATGGGGTCAGGGCCTGGCCCTTAGCAAGCGCTCAGGAGACAGACTTGGACGTGCCGCTCTGTGACCTTCTGCCTTTGGTCTTGCTGCTTCTGCAACAGGAGGAGGGAGCCAGCCCTCTCTCTAGTCCCGCTGGTTTCCCCAAATTGTCAGACTTGCGGAAAATATCATCCTTTCCATTGAGGAAGGTGAGAGCAGGAGCTTCAGAGGCTCATTCCTAGATGTTTAAATAAAAGCCGAGGATTCGACTCTGACGCTGACCGGGCAGAAGGGTTGAGAGATGGAGAGAAGGTGCGGGTGTTCGTGGAGCCCTGAGTCTGCTCAGGAGTGCACAGGAACGACGCCGAACCCCCCCAAGGTGGAGAGAATCATCGGGCCCTGCTCCCCACTCACAGAGGAAGATAAAGCTCCAAGCAATGTGGGGACCTGCCAAGGCTCAAATCACTGTAAGTGGCTGTGTACCCAAGAATATGAACCCCAAGAATGGGCAAAGCTTGGTTCTTTTCACTGTCCTCAGACTGCCCTGTCCAGTGAGCTTCAGTGAGGCTGTTTTCTAGAACCCAGGTGGAGACGGCATGGAAGAGCGGAGCCTCCCTCCCGGTCCTGGGATGCGGCCAGGTGCGGGCCCAGCTGCCCCCTCTGTCCACCAGCCGCAGAGCAGTGGCACCACCAATGTCACAACCGGTGGCTTAGAAAAACACAGGGGCCTTGCTCTGTGCCTCTGGGGCTGTTTATATGAAATTGTTCAGACCGTGCCCCTGGGATACCCAAATCCCTGGCGGCTCATGGAGGGAAAATATCCACCCCTGTTCCATTTCTGGTTCCATCGGAGCACATTCCACACGACTCGCAATCCATTTTAGTTCATGGCTGAGTTTGCTGGGAGGCTGCAGGACCTGGTCTGACCCGCGGGACCGCCTTCATCTCGGGTTCCCCAGAGCAGGCCCGGACACAACGTCTTACCTGCTGGTCGTGAAGTGGGTGAGGCTTCTTGGGAAAGCACCTTTGTGAGCACTGGCAAGAATGTCCCCACGGTTGGGACTTGGGTTTTCTTTCTTTTTTCTTTTTTTTATTTATACATACAAGCTGGGGTACAGGCCAGAGGCGTGGGGCGGTGAGAGGGTTCACCAGAGACAGAGTGGGGAGCAGAACAGGCAGATCAGAAACACACTGCTGAGGGGAGCAGCGGGCGAGGCAGGAGAGGTCTGCCGTGCCATGTGGGAATCTCCCTGGCCGGGTGTCGAACTCGCATCGCCACTGCCGACAGCTCCACAGCGCAGTGCCTAATCGCTGCGCCACCGGGGAGGCCCGGGACTTGGGTTTTCTGAGCTAGCAATTGAATGGGAGGCTTCTTTCTCCCTGCTTGGGGAGAACAGTAAGCCAGGGTATTTTCAGATTGTGAGCATCTGGACAGCCAAAGCAGACAGGAGCTTCATTTCATGTCATCCGCCATTGCTCCCTTCCTCAAATACTATTCAAGTCTCTGCCATCTTTTGGGGAGGATGGGAGTAAAGGAAACTTGAGTTTGGTGTGATTCTCATGATCACGAGGTGGCCCAGTGTTGCAACTGTGAAAAATATGACAAAAAGGAAGGACAGGGTCCGGCAAAAGCCCCTCACAAACCTGGTCCACAAGACGGGGGGAGAGAAGCCTTCCCCAAGAAAGGACGTTTGTGTAGTGGGTGGGAGATGACCATGGAGAGTGGAGAAGGAGTCCCAGGGAGAAGGGGCAGCAGGGCAAGGCTGTTGAAGACTGTGACTTGTGTAATGGCGAGGAGACTGGGCGGCTCCGTCACGTGATTCGTGCCAGGGCAGGATAGACGGCACTGGGGAGGGGGCAGGGAAGGGGCCAGAGTTACTTGCCACCAAGCACAGAACCTGGATCTGTCTCCTGAGGGCAGGGAGAGCTGCCTGCCCCCAGGAACGTGATGGATGGCGCCCACATCCAGAACAGCTGTGGGGGGTGGTCTGGAGAATAAGGCAGGTTAAGTGTGGGCCTGGGAGGTCAGTGTGTGTCTCAGAGATCAAGGGGAAAGAGGATGGCAGTTTGACCGGAGGGGCTGGCATTGCAGATGAAGGGAGAAGTGGAAGATTTCCACCCCAGGCGGCTGAGGACACTGCATGCTGGGGCTTGGAGTTGATTGACTGATAGATTGACTGATGTTGGGGAAGAGGAGGTAGCACCAGAGGGGAATTCCAGATTCATGGCTGTGTCACTAGACAGAGGCTCATCCCCCTCTCTGACATGGGAACAGTGAAAAAAGCCCCGGTTTGTGGAGCTCATTCGTCCACTTAGGTTAAGTTCTACTGTGGTGACCAATGACACCCAAATCTAAGTGACTTCGAGAATGTTCAGTCCTTGCTTAAGTGCTACGGTCATGCGGTCAGCTGTGCTGTGTTTGTGTTCCGCCTCCTCTGTACTCTGGAAACGGGGGGGATGGAGCAGAGACAGTCCACAGTGAGGACAGAAAAGAGAGAGGGCGAGCTTTCGGAAAACCAGGGCAAAGCTTTGGAAATGACGAATGGGACCCAGCCACACCCACGCCTGCACGGGGGGATAACCCTGTTTTAGGGAGGTACCCCCAAGGTGGGAGACATGGAAACGTGGGTAATACTAGTGTTCGCTTCACAGGAGGTACCTGATGGGGGAGGGGCGAGAGCAGCACCTGCTGGACCCCCTGGCCCGGGGAAGAGGCGCGTGCTCGGAGCTGCCCGTGAACACTTGTGGTCACTGCATTCCGCGCCCAGGTGCGAGAAGAAACTGACGCCCATCTTTCCTGAGTACCTACTCTGTGCCAGGCACTGTGCTGAGCTGCAGGGCACGTGCTTTTAGGAGAGGGTGGTCTAGTGGGTCCAGCGGATGTGGCCACAAAACCCAGGCGGCCCTGGGCTTGCCTTGCGGTCCCTGCGTGAGGAAATGCGTCTGCCGCTCCCACACTGTCTTAGAAGCAGGGCTCGCCGGCCGGGCTCCGTGGGGAGGCGTCCAGGGGAGCGCAGAGCTGCCCGGGGACTCCTAACTCGCACCGTGGGACGAACGAGCCTCAGTATCCACCTCTCCCAGCTGGGGCCGCCCCAGCAGCGCTGGATCTGCTGGGCATGTCCAAGGTTTCACGGAACCCCCAGATAGCTGCCTCGTTTTGATTTTGCCCAGAGGATATGTGAACCACGGCGGGGCTGGTGAGGAGAAAGAGCTCACTTCAGTTGGAGAACGGTTTTCGTGTCAAGAGGGAGAGAGACTGTCCACAGTTGCACAGGGAGAGGAACTTGGAGGGTGTATTATAAAGGGATTTTATAGGGACATTTGGCCAAGTGATGTGTGGGCTAACTCTCTCCTCTGTCTTCTCTGCAGGCCTTGCGGGAAGGCCTATGCCATGGGGAGGGAGGGGTGTGTGTGTGTGTGTGTGTGTGTGTGTGATGTGTTCACGTTCATACAACTGCAGCTCACTTTCAGGGTCCAGGAGAGAGAGTGTGTGTGTGTGTGTGTGTGTGTGTGTGTGTGTGTGTGTGATGTGTTCATGTTCATACAACCGCAGCTCGCTTTCAGAGTCCGGGTTCATCGGGTCCCAGTGAGGCAGCTGGGCGCCCTTCGCGTGCAAATTGAATGATGAGAGTGTCAGGACAGAGAAACGGCGGGTCAGAGGGAAGGGCCCTGGCCACGGAGCTGAGAACTCGGACCCGATCCCTGCGGGTCAGACCCCTCCCGAGTGCGGGGGCTGGGGGCCGGGGCAGGGGCGGCCGCCCGGTGAGGGTGCGAGGCTCTCACGCGTCCTCACGCGCCCTCCGCGCGGCCGGCGCTGGTGTGATGCGCAGGGGAGCGCAAGGGGGAGAATTCGCTTCAGTTTCCAGACAAACAGAGTTGCCTAAAACCCGCGCCCAGATGTGCGTCTCCGCGGCTGGGGGTGCGCCCGCGAGCTGTTTTCGTGGGAGGCGAGAGCAGGAAGCGCCTTCTGCAGAGAGGCAGGCCAGCGCGGGCCGAAGGACCGCCGCGCCGCGGTTTTGGAGCGCAGGCTCCTCATGTTTTCAGGACAGGAATGAGAAAAATGAAAGGTCTCCGCGCCCCAGCCCTTCCATGCCCCACTGAATGAGAAAACAGGCCGAAAGGCGGCGGAGCGGGGGCGGCCTTCCAAGGAAACGACAGCTGGCTGGTGAAAAATGGTCCCGAAGGCCCGTCTGTGACCCCCCACCCCCACCCCCGCTGGTACCCCCCACCCCGCCCCCTCTCCACCGCCCTCTGTGCCCTCGCGGGCGGCCCGTGGGGGCTGCGGCCGGGGCTGGCGTTCTAAGGGTCTCCAGCTCCGGGGAAGTCTGAGTCTGTAACGAGGACGGGCAGATCTTTCCAAGAAAAATATGTGCTAGAAAAGCAGCACATTCAGGATGCTGGAAAAAAGAAAATCCGGTCAGCGCTGGGAGTGCAGGCCGGGCCACCTCGGGGTTTGGCGGTGCAGGCGGGGGTGGCGGTCCAGGAGTGGGGCCGGTCCAGGAGCCTTGCAGTCTGGGGGCGCAGGGGGGCAGGCGGAGGCCCACGGTGGGGTTGGCTTCTGCTCCTCTGTGCTCCGAAGGTCTCAAAGCTGAGCGCAGAGACGGAAGGAGGGAGGGGGCGTTGGAGGGAGCAGAGGGCTGGAGTGTTGGCGCTTGTGGTTTCGGAGCAACTGGGGGAACCAGCTGCTTGAGAGGTGACTATAAACAGGATCCCTTTCTGGCGGAGACGAGAGGGGGCGAAGCCGACCCAACGCGCTCTCCTGCTGGTCCCGCTGCATCTCTGGCGACCCCGTTGCTCACACGCGGGCCTGGACCCCGGATTCCCAGCACTTCTGTGTGGTGCGGGAACGGGCAAGGCTGCTTTCTCCTGCTGGCGCCGTTTCTTCTGGAAGCCGCGAGGAGACGCGAGCCGCCTGGCACGTGCTC
Organism: Scalopus aquaticus; assembly: GCA_004024925.1. Taxonomy (NCBI): domain Eukaryota; kingdom Metazoa; phylum Chordata; class Mammalia; order Eulipotyphla; family Talpidae; genus Scalopus; species Scalopus aquaticus. The sequence continues at coordinate 46,890 of PVIJ01012363.1, forward strand.
TCCACTGCGCTGTGGTGAGGTCCGGGGGTGCCCCGGCCTCAGAATGGCATCCAGTTAACGCACCAATGTCCGTGGAGCGCCGACGGGTGGGAGCAAAATGCAAGACCTGAGCCTCCAGAGAGAACCCGCAGGTGGACGCTCCCGAGAACCCGGGCCTCGGAGACCCCACCCACTGCTGGGAGGGCGCTGGCCCCAGGGTGCTGGGTGGGGTGCCGCTGGCAGGCTCCAGGGACTCATCTGTCTGGTCCACCCAGCAGTGCTGTTAACCGGCCCAGTTGTGGCTCCATTTTTTTCAAGTGAGGAAACTGAGGCACTTACTTCCCCAGCAGCCGCAGCTCCGAAGCAGGGAGCCAAGTTTGGCCCAGGGGCTGTCTGAGCAGGCTGCGCCCCTAGGCTGCCCTTCCCCTCACCAGGAGATCAGAGGGAGGCGGGAGCAGTGGCTGCGTGGGGGGTGGCCATGGGGGGTGTGAAATGGGCAGTGGTTGCATGAGGAGGGTTTCCTGGCAAGCTGCAGGAACCCTCAGAGGGAACCACCTCTGTGCTAAGTGTCCAGAGAAAATCCATTAGTCTTTTCAACAAATACTTGAGGGGGCACTGGCCATGAGCTGGGGACCGTCAGCTGGCGGCTGTCCTGGGCTACCCTTGGATGGGAGCGAGCCCCATTGAACCCCCAGGGAAGGGCGCTCCAGGCGGGGAGAGGAAGCAAGTGCAGACACCCCTGGGTGGATACTTGCCCTCCGCGGGGCCTGACCTGTGCCATCTTTCCCGGCCCTCTCTGCACCGCCTCTGGGCTCTGGGGGCCGGTCTCGCAGTTCTGAGATGAGTGCATTTATTGTGGTGCCAGCTGACAGGGAAAGCAGCTGCAAGTTCAAACTGAGTCCTTTTCCAGACAGCGTGGACTCTAGCGGGCGGGCTTCCCGGTGGTTCTGTTTGGGCTCTGGCCCGACCCGCCAGAACTGCTGCTGCTGACCCTGCCCGTTTGCATGAAACGATACTGATGGCGATTTCCCTTATTTCCACTGTGGCCCCGAGGAGTGAATCTTCATGAAGAGTCTCCTAAGCGTTCCCTTTCTGTGCCCAGCTTGCACGAGGTTGTCCCAGGGAGGGCGTCTGTAGACCGTCAGCTTCCGTTCCTGAAGCTTCAGCTTCTCCCTCCCATCCCAAACCGCCCCAGCTCTGCCCCGGGCTTGGGGTGATGCTTAGAAGTAATTTTTGGTGTTTGGAGAAGAGGCTCCGGAGAGGCACAGGTTGTTCAGTGGTGTCCGACCTGCTCAGACAGTTCAGGTGGTGGCTGGGAGGCCCCAGTGAAAAGTGCCAGAACCAAGTCACATACTCTCCCCGCCTCTCCCGCCTCCCTGGCCCCGCTCTGCCTCCCCGAGCCCTCGGCTTTCTAACAGGCGCAGGTCCTCAGCTGCAGATTTGCTTGAGAACAAGGAGCAACAGTGAGAAAGTCAGTTTGCTTGAAATGTCGCTCTGGTGTGGATGTCCCTTCCCTGGGGACAAAGCTGTGTGGGAGCCAGTGAGCCCCAGAGAGGAGCCAGGGTGAGGGGCATAGAGCTGGAGTCAGAGTCTCAGTCAGCCCCAGAGGACAAGGGCTGAGTCTCCACCATCCCTCCCCCACGTCTGCAGGACTGAGCCCTTCCTGCCCTGCTCCCCTCGCCACCTGTCCGTGGGACATGCCATTCTTTACCCGAAGTCCTAGCCAGCCTGGTTAACCTGGTCGACTTCTGCTTCTCCTTCAAGTAGCAGCTGAATGTCACTTCCTCCAGGAAGCCCCCCTGGCTGTACTCTCCCTCCCCCAGGTAGTACCAGGTTCTGTCTGCCGGTCATGTCCCTGGGTGTCCCCTGCTCCCACTGAGTCCTAGTTGCCTGTTGACTTGCTGTCTCGCCCTTCCGCGAGGCCCAGGAGGCAGAGCTGTGTCCCTCCTGGCCCCAGGGCTGTGTCTTCCCGATGTCAGTGCTGTTTGTGGAGATACGCTGTGAAGAGATTCCCAGGGCCCCTCGCCTTCTTGCTCAGGCGGGCTCTGCCGGTGACCTCTGGGGACTGGCCTTTGTGGGTCTGTGGCTGAAGGGTCTTCTGTGATCCCTTCCTTCCCCGAGCTGGTCAGTTCAGCCCCTCCCACTGCTTCGGGGTCCTGCCTGAATTCAAGCCGACCTGAGGGTTCAAGACCTTTCCCACCACGGACTTGGGCCCTGGGCAGAGCTTCTCGTGCCGGGAGCCGCCTTTTCCACACGACAGGGGGCACGTCCCCGCATCAGGTTGTGAGGAGAACGATGTAGCAAGCTCGCGCCTCGGCCGCTCCACGCGCTTCCCCAAGGGCCTGAAATACACCAGGGGCGGGTGAGGAGGTGCAGGCTCGCGCCCTTGGGGCCAGAGGCAGCGCCCAGGGGACCAGGGCCACCTTTTATGGCTTCCTGACAGCGGAAGAAAGAACTCCCGGCTCCCACCTAGGCTTCCAAAGAGCGTGCTGTTCCATAAATAGTTTCTAAAAAACAAAATGTGAGAATGTTTGATTCCAGCCCAAGAATGTATGTTATGTTCTTTAAAAAGGAAATGTCAGCAGCACGTTGGGGGGCAGCGTCTGCTGCGGCCTCCCCCCTCCCGCCCGTGGGCTGGTGCAGCGCGGAGGGCCTGAGCTCCCGTGACCTCAGGGAGCACGAGCACGGTGGCCGTCGAGACCTGTGGGGAGCTGGGGCCCGCGCCGGAAGCTGGGGGGGTAGGCTGGCACCCCCACTTCCCAGCCTGCCCGTCTGTGCGGCGCCCCCGCAGGTGACCTCTAGCAGAGATGTGAGGGGTGGGGCGGACTGACCTTGGCACTGCTGGCCAGGAGGGCGTCTGTGGCTGGGGGCCCCCTCTTCCCCTGCCCCTGCTCCTGGCCCCCCCCCCCCCCCCGCTCCTCCTCCTCAGCGCCGCCTCCTCCTGTCTCTGACCTGGCGCTGCCGCTCCTGTCAGTTCCTCTGTGCTCGTCTGCACTGGTCTGTGCTGTCGCGACCACGGCCTCTCACTGCCCCTCCACTGCCCGGATGCAGCCGTCAGACTGCTGTGCTCCCCGGACTGCCTCCTCTGCCTCTCCCTCACTGCGGCTTTTGTCGCTGTCACTCTCCCTCCTCCCTC
>PVIJ01012364.1:0-50038 GCA_004024925.1 Scalopus aquaticus
TTTCTTTTTGTGGTGTATTGTTTTGAGGATCATTTGTGACTTTTTTCTTTCCCATTGTTGGTTTTCTGCTTTGCTCTGTTCGTAGTTTTCCACTGGTGCTGGCGGGCATGACTCCTGGTTTTACTTGCTCAGGAGTGTTTGTGGTTCCCTAGTGTCTGAGTTGCCTTGGCTGTGACTAGATAGCTTCTGGATTTTCTTACTTTTCTTTGTTGAATTTTTGTGTTTCTCGTGGCGTGTCTCCAGTGTGTTTCCGGTTCCGAGTTTAATTAGGGAAGATGAAGGGTTGGTTTGTAGGAAAAGAGAAAAGAGAGGAAGGGGAAAAGAGGGAAAAAAAAGAAAAAACAGGGAGAGAAAAGAAAAGGGGAATGGAGATGAAGAAAAGTAAGAATGAAGGACCAAGAGAAAAAGGAAAGTTAAAAGTTCAAAAAAAAGGGGGATAATAAAAATAAAATAGTAAAAAATAAAATAAAATAATAATAAAGAGAATAAAAGGGAATAATAATAATAAACTAGTAAAAAATAAAAAATAATAATAAAGAAAATAACGTATTGGGGAGATGCGAATTTGGAGTTCTGTAGTCCTTTCGCTCTTAGGTTCTGGGGTTTCTGGTTGGGTCCCCTGCTGGGGTTCAGCCCCTCCTTTCCAGTAACATATGCTGTTGTCTTGTTGTTGCTGCTGTCATTAGTCCTTGCTGGGAGTCTTTCTACTTTTTCTCCCCTCTCCTCCCCTTTCCTCCGATGTTTGCCTGGGGCTATTCCCGCCCCGGGGTTATGTCTGGTGGGGGGGTTGGGAGCTCCTTGTCTTAGTTTGTTTTCTGCTGCTTGGGGCCTGCTACTCCACGAAGGGGTGCAGGGGTAGAGTTTGTGGGTGGCTGTTGATCAGCGTTTCACCTCACCTAGTTTCTAGGGTGCCAGTGTGCAGCTGCCTAGAAGTTGGAGGGGTGGCGAGTGCTGGGCCGTGTTCACCACCTGCTGTGGTCTTTTTTTGTTTGTTTGTTTGTTTGTTTTTTGCTGCCCTCCGTGTGCCAAGATGCTGACACTTTGCAGGGGAGGGTGTGGCCAGAGAGTTTTTCAGCAGGAGATTTCTTTTTTTTTTTCAGCAACAGGTATGGGAGGGGTTTTGGGTGTCAGTCAATAGTCCTTAAATTCCATCCTTCCCCTCCTATTCATTTGCATTCTAAAGCCCAGAAAGAGGTGGTCTCCACAGGAGGTTTTCCCCCCAACCGGTTTTTCTGGCTAATCTATCACCTAGCAGCCAGTGGGGGATGTTTCTTGCTTGGACTTTCTCCCCTTTGAGATGTTACCTAGCCCCAGGTGGGGGATGGGACACAGTGACCCTCCTGCTTTCCTGCTCCTCAGGGCTTCCACGCAGGGAAGAGAGGGGGGTCGTGGGGTGGGGGAGTGGGGGTCGCGCTCCCAGTCGGCTGGCCGGAGCCCTCCGACCTCACCGCAGTTTCTAACCTTGTATTCAGTGGCTCTCAGGGGAAGCTGGTCCGCCCATCTCTCCTCTCTGCTCCTCCTTTGTGTGGGATTAGATTTCCCCTCTCTGCTCTTTACTCCGACTCTTCAGTTTATTTTTAAGTCCAAAGCACCCCCGCTGTTGATTGTATTGTGTAGGGTATCCGGTTCTCTTTGAGACAGCTCTCAAAGTTAGGGATATTTTTCTCCATAAATCAATTTTTTGTAGGAGAGCCCGATCCTAGCATCTGTTTGCCGCCATGTTTTGGGGGCGTGTCCTTAACTCTAATTCTTGAGAATGTATGTAACTAGTAAAAGTGAAATTTAGAAAATTTTGAAGAACCTTGGAGTCTCAAACTCTGAGTTAGAAAACATCCTAGAAATAATCTAGCCCAGCTGATGATGTAACATAATTCAATCTTCTATAATATAATCCTTTGGGTTTCTCTAAAGGTGCCAAATCCAAAGTGTAAAGCGCATTTCTTGGTTATAATATTGGAGAACTTTCTGCAATGCCTCTCCTAGGAAGCTTTTCATGTTCCCTATCCCTGAAGGGGCATTTGGGAGCCAGGCTTGTTACGAATGGAGCTTATGTAAACATAACATGGCCACCAAAATCTTCCCTTCTTTGGAGTGAACCTTAAGTGATATCTAAAAATATGTTATGTGTGACCCCTTGGCCAGCTGTATGGTCACTCCTGAATTTGGAATGGAGCAGAATGGTTGGACTCCTTTCCATGATCTTTCAGAGTGAAAGCAGAGGAATATGATAACAGTGCTAAGATTTCTTAAAGCTGTTTGTAAGGTTCTTAAAATAGGTATTTATGTTGATGAGACATTGAAATGAGCCAATTGTTGCTCTTCAGAGTGCTAAATCCCAAGTGAGAATATGGTGGGCAGTGTCAAGTAACACCTGAATTTCCCTTAAGTCTATATAGGGCATATCTCTGACTACTGGGAGAAACTGCAGGCAGAAGGCCCTCAGCCATTGGCACTCACAAGACTTGCCCCAGTTGACAAGAACCTTCCAAAGCCATGTCCCCTTCTTGGATCATGTCTTATTGAAGGACCTATTGATATGGGTACCAAGTTTTGGCTCCCTAACCCAACCTGGTACAACTCTGATTAGTCATACAGTTCTGGATCTTCCTGGGGGTTGATCAAGCTTTTTACTAGGGCTTCATCACAGCTCAGACTCTTGCTTTGTCCAATTTTGCTCCCTTCTCTCCCCTTTCTGTAGGTGTTCAAAATATCTTACTAAATTTATTGTGCACTCATTTCTGTCTCAGCATCTGTAATCCATTTGTTTTTTAATGCTTTTGTTTCTCTTGCCCTTAGAACTGAACCTTAAAAGACTGATGTCTATGAGTCTAAAGCTGATGTCTGGGAGCTTATCACTAATGTTTTCTTTTGGAAGTTTTATGGTTTTAGGTCTTACATTCGAGTTTATTATCAATTTTGAATTAATTTTTTAAGATAATTTTTGTGGTATAAGATAGTGCTCTAGTTTCACTTTTTTTTTTTTAAAGCTGGTGGCTGTCCAATTTTCCCATCACCATTTATTGAAGAGATTTTCTGCATTGACTATTCTTGGCTCCTTTGTCATACATTAATGTTTTGACACCTTTGGGTTATTTCTGGGATCCTAATTTTGCTCAGTTGAACTCTTAGTTTATCTTTAATCTAATACCATGTTGTTTTAATTACTGTAGTTTTATAGTATAATTGAACTGGGGAGCATTGATACCACCATTTCCCTCTTCCCCTCAGGACTATTTTGGATATTTGTGATGTTTTGCAGTCCTGTACAAATTTTAGGATTTGTTTTTATTTGTGTGAAAAATGTCATTGAGATTTTGACAGGGATTACACTGAATCTGTGTATTGCTAAAGAAATGGCCATTTTAACAATATTAATTCTTCCAATCTATAAGCATGGAATATCTTTCTATTTCTTTGTGTCTTCTACCTCTTTTAACAATGTGTTATAGTTTTTAAGGTATAGGTTTTTCACCACTTTTATTAAGTTTATTCCTAGGTATTTCATTCATCTTGATGTGGTGGTAAATAATAGATATAATATATTGTTTTCTTTTTTTTGAAGATCTATTTATTTATGCATACAAGTTGGGGGTGTAGGCCAGAGGTGTGGGGTGGTGAGAGGATTCACCGGAGACAAAGTGGGGAGCAGAACAGACAGATTGACTGGAGCACACCCCTGAGGGCAGCAGTGGGTGAGGTAGGAGAGGTCTGCCACGCCATGTGGGAATCTCCCTGGCCAGGTATTGAATTCGTGCTGCAGTGACTCCGGATAGCTTCACAGTGCTGCGCTTAACCTGCTGCGCCACCAGGGAGGCCCTATATTGTTTTCTTAATCTCTCTTCTAGTTCATTGTTAGTGTGTAGAAAAGAAACTATCTCAGAGCCTGCTCTTGAGGAAACCCTTCCTGTAACAGAGTGAGCACTCTTCAGGGTCACCGTAGAAGAGAGCTCAGCAAATCCTGGCCCACAGGAGTAATTGGTCCATTGCCTGTTTTTTGTAAATAAAGTTTGATTAGAACATCACCATGCTTATTTGTTGACATATTGTCTATGCTGACTTCTTGTTAGATGGCAAAGCTGAGTATTACATGGCCCTAAAGTTTAAGATTTTTACTAGTTGATCCTTTATAAAAAAAAGACTGCAGGTCCTTGCTATAGAATACTGGAGGAAATACATATATTAGATGATAGAGAAATTCAGGATGGGAATCTTTCAGAACATTAAGTATTCTGGATAGAATTTTAAGCATATGTTTTATGAAACAGTATTTGATCCGTTTCTTTCTAGTCATTTTCATGTCCAAACTTTTCTTTCTCTACTGGGTTGGTATATAGAAACTGAAGAATATTAATTTCTGATCTTGAGTTTGAGTTTTGACATAAGGAAATGGCTTAATTTCTACTGTGTTTCAGTGCTTAGAAAAGCGTTTTTACATACACTCTCATCTATGGGTGGGCAGAGTATGGACAGCCACTTTCATTTGATTGATAAAGAAACTGAGGCTCAAGCAATTTAAATTCTTGCCTATGATTAAATAGTTCTTAAAATCCAAAACTTTTATCTCACATTTTAGTTTTGTTTTCTATTTCTGATCAAATGAAATGGAAGAGCTGGAAAGGATCATTGTTTAGTAATGAAGCTAAAAACACTAGGAACTTTTGAAAGAGGAAAAACACCCTTTTCTGATACCTTTTGTAATACTAATTGTCAAAAGTTGATTGAAGAGCTCTAAGTCAGTATGCTGAAAATTTGATATCTTCTAAAAGTTCGACAGTTGGTTCTAATGTGCATCCAAGGTTGGCAACCACAGGGCCATATTGTGATTGTGAGTGTCTATAAAAGCTTGTATTTATGTGAGAGGCACATTGAACACCAAAAAATAATGTCTTCTTGCTTCTCTGCTGTTCTAATGATCATTTATTTGCTTATTCATCCAACAATGAATTGTCTGTTATATACCAGGAATTGCATGAAAAAAGAATGAATGATGAATAAGCTAAACTTGCTTCCTGTCTATGTGGATTTCCCATTCTAGCAAGTAGAGACACGATTAAGTTAGCAATAGTCATAAAGTGGATGAGGGCTAGGAAAAAGCTAGTACGGACCACCCAGGTGTGTCCACCTAACATAGGTGGGGTCCTGGTAAGCTGTAACATTTAAATGAGACTCACAGTAAGAGTTAGCCAGGTAGAGAGTAAGACAAGTGTGCTAGGAATAGAGAACAGACTATGCAAAAGCCCAGGGGTGAGAGAGAATGTGGGGTAGTGGAGGAACTGATGGAAGTTCGTTCTGGCTGTACTGTAGAGCAGAGGTGAACTCTGGTGAGTGATGAAGCTAAAAGATGCATAATAGATCACCACAGTTGGGGAGGAACTGCCCATAAGTCACAATAAAGCATTTAAACTTTATTCCAAGGGCATCAGGTAGCCCCTGAAGGAGTTTATACAGGAGGATAGCATGTGTTTTCCCCTAAAGTAACTTATCTAGAATCAGGTAGCTGTTTTCCATGAAGGGCCCAAGGGGTATAAAGATTTATTAAAGAAGCCAGGCTTCCAATGCCTCTGAATTTGCAAACAAGGTTGGAGCCCTTCCTTTTCTGTGTGTGAATGAGTTTATGAACTACCTCTAAAGCATTTTAGTACACTAGAAAAAAAATATTCTTCCCCCCACTGCTTTGGCACCATCAGTCTCACCCCTGTAAATACCATGCTCTTGTTTTCAGTGGCTCTCTCCTTTGGCCCGCAGACCTTAGTGGAAAGGGTATTTCTGTCTGGGCCTTTCTCTGTCCATCAGTGCCTTGATTAAAGTCACTCAGAGGCCCTTTTCTTTGAGTGGAACAGATTGAAGTCTTGACTAGCCAGGCCCAGTCCTTGAAGAAACAAGAGTGAACCATGTCTGCTGGATTCAAGCAGTATTTCTCAGCTCTGAAAAAGGGCAGGATGCAATTTTCTGCTGAGATTAGACCTCATTCCAAATCATCACCCACTGTCCAATGGGCTATTCCTCCCTTGCTTATGTGCCTTTAGGTGGGTGTCATCAGAGAAGTAGGCATCTGAAGAGGGCAGGTTTACCCTTGATGCCTGAAATCTCTGCTGAATAAGTTGAAAATCCTAAATTACTTAAGAACCTGCAGCACAGCTCAGACTGAGGCTACAGCTTTGGGGGGGGCTCATCAATGCTGTCCATTTCCTGTAAAACTAGACTGTAAGAAGTGTCTTAGGTTGGATATATAATTTCACTGTTCAGTGCTTTTACTTAGTTTACTGGTGTTCCTCAGATCTTGAAAGACAAATACATGGATACATGATGGACAGGACAATTTCATATCAGCAACAGCCTATTGAGGTGATTTGAGAGAAGAGAGCCATAGGGAGGTCTGAAAAATTTTTAATTTCCATGTGCTGGAAGATTTTCCTGTTACCTTTCTGTTAAGGATTTCTGGTTGGATTCCACTACAATCAGAAAACATACTCTGTATGATTTAATTTCTATTAAGTTTAAGGTTTATTTTGTGACCCAGGAAAGGTATTAAAGAATATTCTATGGGTAGTTGAAAAGAATGGGTGTTCTATTGTTGGGAGAATCCTGTTTGTTGATGATGCTATTGAATTCTTCTATAGCCTTTCAGCTATAGAAGCTTTATCAGTTTCATCTTTATCAGTTTTTGTGACTTTGCTGTTGGGTACATCCACATTTATCTTTGCTATATCTTCTTACTGGACTGACTGGTCAAGCATTATGTCCATCTTTTTCTTTTGTTATATTCTATGTCCTGAAGACTACTTTGTCTTGAATTAATATAGCCATACTGCTTTAAAAAATATCAGTGTTGGCAAGATATATCTTTCTTTTCCCCTTTTGCTTTCCACCTACCTCCATCATTATGCTTGAAGTGAGTTGCTGAAAGACAGAGTAATTGAGTTATGATTTTATATTCATTCTGTCAGTCTGTGTCATTTAATTAGAGTATTTAGACCATTTACAGTTAAAATAATTATTGATATGTGAGGACTTAAGACTGCCCTTTTGTTTTCTTCTTGTTTTTCTACCCTGTGGGCACTTGACTTAGTAGCATTGGAAGTTCTATGCACTGAAATGAAACAAGAAAAAGAGATAAAAGGAATATAGGTTGGAGAGGAAGAAATAAAACTCTCTTTTTGCAGATGTCACAATTGTGATAACACCAATGCTGGCAGGAAGACAGAGAAACTGGATTATTTATATCTCGCTGGTGAGAATATAAATGGTATAGCCACTCAAAAAAAACCAAAACCAAAAACAAAAAACACAACGCTATGGCAATTTACTTTAAAACTAAAAGTGGACTTACCTTATGATTCAGCAATTTAGCTTGTGTTTACAAGGAAAATGAACATGAATGTTCATAGTAGTTTTGCCCAAATCTGAAAACTATCCAAATGTCTTTCAATGAGTGAATGATTAAGCTATGGTTTATCCAAACCATAGAATGCTACTCAGAAACTAAAATAAATGAACTATTGATACACACAACAACTCGACTTACCTTGGGTGAACCTTGAGGGGATTATAAAGAGTGTAAAAAGCCAGTTACAAAAGGCCATCTACTGTATATTCCATTTCTATACATTCTTAAAATAACAGAACTCTAGAGGAAATAATTAGTGCTCACCAGGAGTGAGGTATGGGGGAGGATGGCCTCCGAAGTGGCAGCACAAGGAGCTATCACATGTGTATAGAGTGACATAGGGACCCTGACCCAGGGTGACCTCCTCAGACCCTTCACTTGTCATATCTACAGAGACCATGTGAGAAAAGGAGGGATGTGAGTTATAATCTAAGTTCTATTATGGATCCTCCCATTGACTTTTCACCAAAGCCCCTCCCCCATTTTTTTCTTTAAAAGATAAGTCTTACTCTAGAGTGTTTCTACTTGATCCTTCTCACTGGAGGGAGAAAGCCACAGGTAGGTTCCTCTATGCATTTGTGGAAGGAAGGACTTGGGTCACCCTGTAAATACATGAACTCACTGTCCACTGGAAATCATAGATTTGGAACTTGACCCCAGACCTTCTCCTGTGTTCTCAGAGTCACCTTCAGGGGGTATTCTTTAGCAACCCTCTAGTTCCTTACAAAGGTCCAACAAGCAGCTCCCATCAGGCACCATAAGATGTAATCCAGAGATCTAGGAAACACAATTTTATACAATACTGTGCCCTCTGACTTTAGCTGGCTGCCACTGGACTGCGTTCTGCATCAGAAATAGTGGATCTAAATGCCATGCCTTCTCATATGATAGCAGGTGGAGGCAAGACATCAGGATGGGCCATCATTCTGAAAGTCATAGCTCATGAAAGAGATAACCTATGGATATCCAAGGATACATCTGTCTAGCAAATAAAAACAGATTTGGAAAAAAAATTCAGAAAAGAAAATAAAAAAAATACAGAGAAGAAAATTGCATAAACTTAAAGGTAAGAATAAAAATATGGTGGATTTTAATTCTAAAAGCATAAAGACAAACTCACTTGGATAAAACCAATGTAGCAAGCTAACGGGCAGTGTAGAGGAACCCCAAACAAACAAACAATGAAGCTACAGAAGGGAAGTCAGGAAGACAGGAATCTGTGACAAAGAATTCTAAATGAGCCCAACTTTTTATGGTGCTTATTTTTTTCAGGGTTGCAGGGGACAGCTGTCATCATATTTGCCTCTGTTGAGTTCCAGGCCAAACTATAGGCATGCATTAAGTTCTTAGAGAATGATCTTATGCCAAGACAAGATACTTAGCTGTTCATTTTTAGGAAATGAGCCCATTATTGGACTTTTCTCATGGTGGTTGAATTTGTCAAATTTCTTACAAGGAGGTGAAGGCAGTCCCTCCATCAACCCGTGAAATGAACTGTGACAATTTATTTTATGTGTCAACTTGATTGGGCTATGGTGCCCAGATATTTGGTTAAACATTATTCAGGATGTTTCAGAGAGGGTGTTTGTTTTGCAGGAGCTTCATATTTAAATTGGTGGATTTTGAGTAAAACAGATGATCTTCATAAGGTGGAGTGACTTTATCCAATCCATTGAAGGTCTTTATAGAACAAAGTCTGATGTCGCTTAAGCAACAGGGAATTCTGCCCACCATTTGTCTTTGGACTCAAAGTGTCCTCTTCTCTAAATCTACACTGTTGCCCTCCCCCATCATATTTTTGGCCTCCCCTGTCATATATTTGGATTTCTCCTATAATAACATCAATGAGAGTAGAACAGAATCACTGTGGTGTAGCCCAACGTCTGAGGACTTGTGCTTGGCAGTCAGGCAGGTCACATTTTGAGCTCACTCCCAATATTTAATATCTGCAAGATCTTGAACCACTGAAACTATAATATTTATTAAGACTATTTCAGTTACAAGTGATACAATGCAATTCCAAAGGACTGAAATCAGGACTTCTAAATCTTTAACGGGCACACAAATCTAGGGATCTGTTGAAATGCAGATTCTGATTCAAGAGATTTGCAGTCTAAAAAGAAAACCACTGAGGCATATCTCTTTCTGTTTTTCCTGAAGAAATGGCATAGTAGCTTACTTCAAGTGTGGCTGGATCAAGTGTTTAAATAGCATTTTCAAGAATTTGTCCTTTGGATTTTCTGGCTCTGCCTTCCTTTTGTTGACTTACTAGCTTCTAGATGTTCCAATATCACACTCTCTACTAGCTTGAAAAGACAGAGAAGATAGAAGATCTTTCCTAAATGATCTTTCCCCCAAGAAGTGCTTTCATTGTTTAGGATTTGTTTACTCTGGTTTGGACCATGGTTCACTCCTGAATCCAGCATCCTGGTCAGGTGAAACAGCATAGCCTTGCACCTAAACCCAAATTTTGTGGTCTTAGATACAAGTTTTTTGGCCATGAAGCATTTGGTCATTGCTGGCCAATTTGAGACAGACTTTGGAGAAAATGCGTGTATTGATGAAGCCGCAGCTTTGGATCTAGTCTGTGCCATGAGATATTTTGCTTATTAAGTAGTTTCCATTAATGAAGTGTTTCATGGGAGGTCTCCAGAACTATTTTTTCTAATTGAAAGTTTTAATTAAGTTTAAATTAGACAACGTGACTATAAAATGGGAGAGATAAAATGGGGCAAATAAAAGAAAACCTATAGAGGAAATTAAACTTGTAAATGCGCATTGGGCAGGATCATGAGGGTAAGCTGGGATTAAGTGGCTCATCTTCAGGAGGGACCTTGGCTCCTTGCTGTAAGTAAATGACCCTCTCCAATGAACTAGATTGTATCCTAATGGCCTAAGAGGCTTAATGCACCTCCCCGATCATAGGTCCACTGAGTATAATGCACTATACACAGTAAACGACTAGAAGATGAGAATGTAGAAAGAGTTATTAAACTTTAAACCAACACTGAGATTTATGTCATGACCTTTTGCTTTTCCACAATGTGTTTTCTGACAGTCTTGATTTCAAAGACTATGAAACACTCCCAGCTTATTGTTTGAAGGCCTTTCCAGAAATATAAATGATTGGATAATGACCTGAGTCACCCAAGCATGTTGGAGAGATCGTCACTCAGATACAATTTTAGGGGCCTCAGCTCAGGGAAGCTCGTTATATGTACCAATGATTAGATTTTTGCTGTTTTTCATTGTGACCCACGGCACCACACATCCGTCACTATGAGTTAGAATGATGACAAAGGCAAATGTGTTCACATTCATCAAGCACATATACTTGTTTTCTGGACTTTTGGAGATTAGTTTTTGGGTGCTAAGTCAACCATGTTGAGTGCTGATTCAGAGGGAATGACTGGTCCACTTGGCAAGGCCTCTTTCATCCTCTCTTTTGCCAATCATCCAGAAGAGTGTGTGGAAGTCATTGGCAATGTCTTCCCCTTGATGGATTCATTTAGCTCTGGCTGAGAAAATGGAGAAAATCCTTCCGTGTTGCCCATGGTTGGAGTGCAGAATTGGGCCTACACGTTTATGCAAACAATGCCAATAATGCCAAAATGGAAGTATCTGATCTTAAGAGGTTATTTTTTTTTTATACTAACATGAAGGCAAAGGTTTATATTTACCCTAGGGGTTGGGGGAAAAGGGTAAACATTCAATTATGCATTGATTTACTCAACAAATATTTATTGAGTGCCTATTATATGGTGGCCATGGTGCTAGGTAGAGAATAATGTGTTAGGATAAAACTGTACATGATTTCTTTCCTCAGGGAGTTTACTGTTTAGTGAGAGATATTTAAAAATTACACAAATCTGTACCTTCTAGTTATGTTAAGTGCTATGAAGTAAATGAACAGAGCACTGGGGAAAAGATGAAAGAAACATTGACAGGGTGGGCTCAGGAATCTACACTTGGGCAAGAATAACTGTCTTAAAGGAATATTAATTACTTCTTTTTCAATCTGATGTTCAAATAAATAAAGGCTTCAGGCAGTCAAGGTATTTTGAATATAGAATTACTCAACATTTGTTGGATTGTAGGAACATTTTGAATTGTCATTTAATAATCACGGAAATTACCAAATTGGAATAAGAAGGTCAAGTGTGTTTTAAATACTGAAAAGAATACTTCCACTTACTTAAAGGTAAACACACAATCAAGAATGAAATTTGTTTTCTTCCATCTCTTCTTGTTAAATATAATTTAAATATCTTTGATCTGAGAGTAAAAATTAGTTTTGTGTATTTAAAATATTTAAAGTAGTTTGTGTATTTAAAGTTGGTCTAATAGCTTATGTCTTTCCACACTTGGTAGTTCATTCATTGTAATCTTCAAAATATATCACATTTATTTTACAAGAGTTTTTTTTTTTTTTTTTTTTTACATACAAGCTGGGGTACAAGCCAGAGCTGTGGGGCAGCGAGAGGGTTCACCAGAGACAGAGCGGGTAGCAGAACAGGCAGATCAGAAATACACTGCTGAGGGGAGCAGCGGGCGAGGCAGGAGAGGTCTGCCGCGCCATGTGGGACTCTCCCCGGCCGGGCGTCGAACTCGCGCCGCCGCTGCCGACAGCTCCACAGCGCAGCGCTTAACCGCTGCGCCACCGGGGAGGCCCCTATTTTACAAGAGTTTATTGAGCAGTGTATTAGTCAGCTCAAGCTTCTATAACAATACTACAGACAGGGTGACTTAAACAACAGAAATGCATATTCTCACAGTTTTCAAGGCTGAGAGTACCATGTCAAGGTGCCTCCTGGGTTGGTTTTTGGTGAGGCCTCTCTTCGTGGCTTGTGGATGGTCTTCTTCTTGCTATGGCCATGTCCCTGTGCCACACATGGAGAGAGAGAGCATGCTGGTGTCTCTTCCTCTTCTTGGAAGGACACCAGCCCTATAAGTTTCAGTTCTCATCCTTAGGGATTAATTTAACTGTAATACCTCCTTAAAGCCCCTATTTCCACATGCAATCACATGGGGGTTTCCTATGAATGTTGAGGGGACATAATAATCCATAAAATGCACCTACATTGGGGCCAGCCCAGCGAGGCCCTGATATATACATAGTGAAGAGTAAGCCACCACCCCTCCCTCATGAGCTAGGTAGGTACACAGCAGGCAGATACCTACAGAGGAAAATACTCCATTTCTTTTCTAGGGAGTCCATATTGGGGGAAAGAACAGAGGGGGGAAGCCCAAAGATAGCACTTGTCTGGAAGCTTTGGGATTAACATCATTGCTAGCAAGCATTGTGCTATGAATAATTTCTAATTCAAAGTCTTGGAGCAGATAATTTGAAATGGACAAAGAAAGATAGAGAGCAGCAAACATAGAACTTCAGAGTGATGGTTTTTCTTTTTCAAGACCAGCATTGTATTTCCACCCCCTGTGGTGAAGTGCCTCATCTAATACAAAAATCATGAAAAAAGGATCCTTTTATAACTTAGGTGATATAAACTTGATATCAGCTTGGACAGATGTTAGTGATTTCCCTCTAGTTATTTCAAGCTAATCATTCAGTTACTAGAACCCAGTCTTTTCCATGAGAAACAATCAGAAAAGAAGGCTGAGCAACTGCCTTGGTATTCTAGGCTGTTAGGCAATTGAGATATTTCTGCTTCCCAAAACTTCTCCACACTGCCTGTCTTCTCCTGTATCAGAAGTATAGATTTTTAAAAAATATTTATTTATTGGGGACTCCCTGGGGGTGCAGTGGTTGAGCGCTGCGCTGTGGAGCTGTCGGCAGCGTGCGATGTGAGTTCGATGCCCTGCCGGGGAGAATCACACATGGTGTGGCAAACCTCTCCTGCCTCACCTGCTGCTCCCCTCAGCAGTGTATTTCTGATCTGCCTGTTCTGGCCCCCACTCTGTCTCTGGTGAACCCTCTCACCGCCCCACACCTCTGGCCTGTACCCCAGCTTGTATGTATAAATAAATAAATCTTTTTTTTTTTTTTAAAGATTTATTTATTTATGAGTGCAAGAACTGGGGTGTAGGCCAGAGGTGTGGGGGTTGAGAGGATTCACCAGAGACAGAGTGGGGAACAGAACATGCAGATCCACTGAAATACACTGCTGAGGAAAGCAGCGGGTGAGGTAGGAGAGGTCCACTGCACCATGTGGAAGCTCCTTGGCCAGGGATTGAACTCCTGCTGCAGTGGCTTCGATAGCTTCCTAGTGCTGAGACTTAACACCTTGTACCACCAGGGAGACCCCAGAAGTATAGATATTTAAGAATTTTTTTTCCTGTTAGGTGCCTTTCCTAACTCTTCTTTCAGTGTACTTTGACAAAGTTCATAGTTAAACTACACTTGGTGATTAATCACACTAGACCAGATCTCGCCTTCCCAGTGGAGGTACTAGAACCCAGAGCCAGAGACACTGAGAAGATGGCTTTGTTACAATGCTCACAGGTCCCATGGAGGCATCTCAGCTCCAAGCTGTCCAAATACAGAAAGAGCTGGGTTAGTCCAGTGTGACTCACTGGTGTAGATTTCCAGGTTGACTGTTAATGGTGGGTGTTGATAAGGTTGCCACCAATGGTTATTGATGAAGCTGTTGATGATGGCTGTTGATGAGGCTATTGATGATTATTGATGGTTATTGACTGGCTGTCTATCCTCATTTTACTCTCTCTTTCTGACTGTCATAGAATCCACCAGGAAGTGGAATTATAAAGAAAAAACTAGGGAGGAGGTCACCCACCCACGAATATTATCAGCTAAAATAAAATAACAAAAGAACTAGAGGTGAGATAGGTGAGGAGGAAAGGAGAGAGAATCATTGAAGAAAATTTAAAAGGGGGATCATTCACTTTGCCTTCATCTCTGTGTTGAGTCAAATGCCCACTTTCTCATAATTTCACTCTCTTCATTATCCACTGACACCTATGAACATTGTCTTATTTATTTTACATGGCGCACATTTCCATGTCTTAAAAACACTGAATAGTTAATTTTATCATAAACAATTTTATGATTATATCATAAATGATCACACGAATGGAGATGATTACAACTTTTTTAGATCTCTATGCCTAGTATCCATCAGATTTGTTTATTGTAACTAAAGACATTATATATTCCAGATGCAAATGGGAACTTTCTGTGTCCCCTTCTCTCTTCTTATCCTCCATCTCTCTAACAAGGGTGACTACTATTGTGGATTCAGTGTTACTACCCACATTATACTTTTGCCTCAGATTTAGATACACAGCCAGATTTCTAAACTTTATATAAATTTCATTCCACATATCTTTCTGGCTCTTATTCTCTTATGCTCTGTATTCCTGTGTGTTTGGAGAAATCACCTGTGTGCTGTGGAGAAACAAGTCCACTGCTTTGTCTTTGCCAGTGTAAGTCTGAAGGGCGAGAGGCCTGGACGCTCTGCCAGGCTCTAGCCCATTAAAAATTGTACATGCCTGCGGGTTCTCTAAGGAGCACTTTTTTTTTTTTTTACATTTTTTCCCAATTATGTTTATTGAGGTGATGTTGGTTTACAACACTGTATTTGTTTTAGAGGCTATAGCTTCAAACCTCTGCAAATGTATGTTTTCACACCTTGCCCACCACCAGGGCACCAATAGCCTTCCACCTTGCTCTACTAGGCCCCTCTCTCTTTTGTTCCCAGCCCACCACCTTCCCAGGACCACTTTTAAGGCATGCAGCTTCTACCTCAGCTATAGAAATCTCCCTACAGCCTTCTAGGCTGCTGGTAAAATTACCTGGATGGTAACAAAGGAAAACACAGAAAAAGGGAGACACACAAAGATATACAAATGAATGAGAAAATATCAGCCTGAAGCTTTCATTTTCTCTTTCACTTTTAAATACCTTGGGACAAAGGCTTGGTGTGAATCCAGCTGATATCTTTTGTGTTCTCAAAATATATCAGATATAAAGCATACACATACTTTTTAGCACAAATACTTAAATTGTATTATTTTCCCTATAGTTGGTTCTTTTAACTGGCCTGTGGGTGAGCCTAGTAATAATTATTTGGAGTTTTCCTGGAGGGGGTGTTTCTCCCTTTTCAGGGATACTTCACTCATTTTAATTTCAATTGAATTGATGCTGTGACTTTCCTTTTGAGCTAGAGCTTGCTGTGTATGATGTTATCATCACCCAGCTAAGGAACTACTCCAAGTCCCCCAAGATCATGGAGTTCCATCTGTAATAAATTTTTGGACTTCTTTATGGCTAAAAATCTTTGATGTTTGGTAAATTTTTGTTGTCACCAAAACTTCCATTTTTTAAAGATTTATTTTTATTTATTTATGCATGTAAGAACTGGGGTGTAGGCCAGAGGTGCAGGGGCGTGAGAGGATTTTCCAGAGACAGAGTGGGGAACAGAACAGACAGATCTACTGAAATACACTGCAAAGGGAGCAGTGGGCCAGACAGGAGAGGTCTATGGCACCATATGTCGTTAGCTCCCTGGCCAGGGATTGAACCATGCTGCAGTGGCTGGTGATAGCTGATAGCGCTGAGACATTAACCCCTGTGCTGCCAGGGAGGTCCTCAGGGAGGTTCCATTTTGCCGCCAAAAAAAAAAACAAAAAAACAACAAGAAAGTTTCTCACTCACCTCAGTTCCAGTCACACTTACTGTAAGTATTGCTGTAGGTTCATTACAGAGCTCTTTCAGTCAATTTTACGGTAACTATTACACAATACTGTCATATTAACACTTTGTGGTCCGCTCACGTATTAGTACGTGTTTTTGTTACCAGTATCAGGTGGCAGCTCACGTGTTAATACGTGTTCATCTACGTGTTAATACGTTTTTCACGCCATGGTGGATTTATTTGGAACTATTAGGAGCTATTTCTTTTATCGTACTCAGTCTAGAAGCTTTACACATTGTTTTGATGAAAGTGTGTGTTTTATGAGAGATATTACAGTTTTTTTTTAATATCCAGTAGTTTAGGAGTTGTGTGTGTTTTATTGAATGCTGATACCATTCATGCGGTGGCACAGAAAATGGCTGGCCCCAAGGGCTGGTACATTTAAAGGGCACTGGCACACAAAGTGTTAAGATTCTGCTGCCCTAAGTCACAGAGTTCTTCAGGTGTTGCATGTGTCCATCACACTCTACTTAAAGTGAGGTGCTCGCATCTGTGCAGATGTGGGTATGAACCCAGACCCTCAGCTTTTGATTGCGTTAGTGGTATCTGTCAATTCTTCTCTAGTTAGTTTGAGTTTTAGCTCCACGTCTAGTGAAACAGAGGTGTTGCCCCACAGGGCAGGGCAACGGAACATTGGGAGCAGCCCAGGATGGAGGAAAGACAACTCAAAATCTAAGTAGAGAGATAGACCTAGAAGGGCTTACGCCTCAGTAGTGCAGCACCTTTCCAAAGCCAGTCTCATATTTATTGGGGATCAGGTTCAGGGAAGGTGGGTAAGTATGTGGAGGAATGTACATGGTGGGGATGTGTATAGGGGGTGCATTGTTGTCTGTATGTGGTGGGGAAGAGTATTGGGGATGCATAAATGTCTGCCACAAGCTAGAAGGCAGTGAATAGAGGCTGGGGAGCTCCATCGTCCCTGCTGATCAAAACATCCTATCTCTAGTTCCTGTTCTCACTTAATCTGTTAAGGTGGTCTAGCTGGTTATGATAATCTGTCCATAAAGTCTGCCTGCTGTTTTCAGCAGATACTGGTTTCCCAGTGTGTTTCTCATACCAAGACTTTTGTCCTGGTGAGAGGCCCCCTATCTGATTCTATATTTTAACTTGACCAGCAGGAACTCTGGGCACCAAGACAATATCCCAAGAATTAGGGGGGCTAGGAAATCCACAGAGAGGTGATACTTCTGGCTAACAGTGTGACAGTGCCCTTTTGGAGAGTGTGCTACCTAGAAGACATTTTAATGAGAACAGCTCTGACACATGACCACACTCCTTAAGTGTGAGGAAAGCACCAGCCAGTCAGAGCCATGTTGAAATCTGCTGTTGTCTTCCATGGGCACCCACAATGGCCACTGGCAGCTTTTAGAACTGTCACTGGTGATGGTGAGGACAGTCACACCTCATGTCTGTAGAGTGATCCAAATGCATCTCGGGAAGAAATGATGTCCAGAGGAGGGATCAAGCATTGCCCAAAGAGCTGTTTCCTTTCCTCTAAACCTTTCAGTGTCGTTGTCAGAATTTGTGTCATTGGAGAATCTAACTAGCAGATAAAAGAGAATATAAAAGAGCTTACTGGCATTTGAAACAGAGGCATATTCAGCGAAACTATTGAAGAAGCAAACCACGTGATGAACAGCTGATCACTGCTATGGCCATGTGTCCGCTTAGACATCTCACTCTTTGATTCAGTCACTGGATCATCCATTTAACAAATGTTTGCTGGTGTCACCTCTGTGCCAAGACCTGGGTGAGGCATTGGGATTCTGTGGTGAGCACTCACATCCCATTCTCATGGGGCATATCATCAAACAAGGAAACAAACTATGAAATTAATCTTCTCACAAAGATTGCACCTCTGGCAAGTGCTGCAAGAGAGAGGGATGTGGTGCTCTAAGGCTTGAGTTAGGAGGTTGGGGAATGCTTCCCCAAGTTGTGAGCTGGGGATGAAGAGATGTTGAATTCAGTGAGAGAGAAGTGAATGAAACTTTCTGGGTGAAGGACAGTGTGTGGGGATGGGTACCTTCTCAGATGGGGGAAGGGCAGTGAGGTCTGGTGCCACTGAGGATGGAGAGACTCTCAGGGCCAGACTGGGTACAGCCTGTGGGCCATTTTCTAGTGTTTTCTGTTCACCTCTAGACTAACAGGAAGCCACTGAAGAATTTCAGCAGGATGATGACTGCCTCAGATTTGATTTCCAAGACCTGCCGTAAGAAGAATGGGGCTTGGAAAGGTCAAGACAGGGGATTTGGGTTAGTTAATGTGGTCTTGTCATGATTTGGATCAGAGGAAGTTCTTGAATTACAGCATAAGGAGGAGACAGTAAGAAGATGAACTCGAGGGAGAAGGGGAAAGATGAGAATGGGGGTGAAGGCAGGAGCACATAAGGGAGTATGGTGAAGGACTGTGGGTGCTTTGTGGAGGGAGAGTTATGGTGACTACACCTGAGGGAGAACGCCTACACTGCCAAAATAATAACAAGTTATAAAACAGTGGTACTTCATTAATATAAAAAAACTTTTAAAAGAAATGTATTGCTGACAAACAACGAAAACTCATGAGATATTTAGAAAGTAATGGAACTTGGTAAGGAATTGGAAGAATATATTTAGAAAGTAAAAGGACTTGGTCATGGATAGGAATGGAAGCCTTGTAAAGGAAGACCAGCCACCTCATTTCTAACCTGCATGAATGAGTGTGGCCATGCCTTTCACGGAACCAGGGGACACTGTTAAAGGACTCTTTGGGATAATGGTTATGAATTTGGTTTGGTCTGGAGTTTTCCCTTGGATTCTTGGGTATGTGGATCTGCAGTGTAAAAAAAGTCTAAATTAGAGAAATGAAATACAAAATTGGGAGTCATCTGTGTACAAAGGTAATTGAAGGTAACTTCCAATGGTAGACAGAATAAAGAACTCCCAACTTTGTCCCTGTCCTGCTTAACAGCTTCTGTGGTTATGTTTTCTTCCATGGCAAAGGGAAATAAGAAAGCAGATGGAAATAAAGATTGTTATTTAGTTGTCTGTAAAATGGGAGGAGGAGCCTAGATTTTCTGGGTGGTCTGAAGGCTATCACCAGGGTCCTTATGTATGGGAGAGTGAAACAAGGAGTCAGCACTGGAGTGGTGTGTGGCGTGAAAGATTTCACAGTCGTGGCCAACTTTTAAAATGGGAAGAACCTCTAGTAAAAGAGTAGTCACAACTCTAATAGTGGAAAAGACAAGGGGTTTCCCCCTGGAGTTTCCAGAAAGGAACATAGCCCAGCTGGAAGTTTTTTTTTTAAAAAAATTATTTATTTATGCATACAAGCTGGGGTGCAGACAAGAGGTGTGGGGTGATGAGAGGATTCAGCAGAGACAGAGTCGGGAGCAGAACAGGCGGAACGACTGAAACACACTGCTGAAGGGAGCAGCGGGCAAGGCAGGAAAGATCTGCTGCGCCATGTGGGAATCTCCCTGGCTGGGTATCGAACTTGTGCTGCAGTGGCTGCAAATCACTTCATAGTGCTGCGCTTAACCCTTTGCAACACCAGGGAGGCTCCCAGCTGGAACTTTTGTAAGACCCATTTTGGAATTCTGATCTCCAAAACTGTCAGATAATCAGTTTGTGTTTTAAGCCACCTAATTTTCAGACTTTTATTACCACAGCCGCAGGAAACCAACACAGTTGCCTTGAGAACATTTAGATTACAGAGAGAGCACACACCTGAATCTGAATCTTGGAACTCCATCATGTCATGCCTACAATAAGAAGAGAAACTTACAAGAGAGACAGGGAAGGAAGAGGAAAACCAGAAGAACATAGGATTTTGGAAGAAAGAGGAGAAAATCTTTCAAGAAAGCAGCTAGAGAGGATGAGAAGTCCTTACTGGGTGGGGCTGTCCATGTTGGGGTGGGATGTGATGAATGGGAGGTGGGATATGAGATGGAGATGGACATCTCTGTGAAGAAGTCCATTTGTGCAGTGGAAGGAAAAAGGACAGCAATGTTAATAATGTCTCCAAGTCTCAAGACTGTTGGTGTTTTGGACTAAATAATCTTTGAAACGTGGGTACTGGATGTTTGACAGCGTTGATGGTCTCTGTCCTTTCGGTGCCAGTACCAATCTCCTCCCTCAGTTGTGACAACTAAAAATACCTTTATATTTTCCTGGGCTGGGGGTAGGGAAGTTAAAATGTCCTTGAGAACCATTGTTCTGTATAGAAATAGAGAATCTCCTGATTTTTATTATGGCCAATTACATCAAAATTATTTTACCTAACACCTTAAAGGCCATCAAAATGAATGGGATGTTATTTGATTGGAAACTCCAAAGCTCATGTCAGAGTCTTTGGGTACTGATACTGAACTGATGCAAAGTAATTTGTTCGTCAATGGCACTGCATGCTCTCCTATTAGAAACTGAGAGAGTGAGCCTAGGATGGACTCCAGATATATTCTAAGCTTGTTCTAATTCTACCTGTGCCATGTAATCTAAACTGGCAACCAAAAAATAATTGAACAGTATGGCTCTGAGAAAACCCCTCATCCTACCATCAACTGCCTGCAAGGATTTTGATTATGTTAGCTGAAATCTCAAAACATCAACTCATATTAAATCTTTTACACTATGTAAGAAAAGAATAGGGCAGATTGTCTGCATTGTTGATACACCATTTTAGAAATTTAATGGTAAATTTTGCCCAAATCTTGTCTCTGAGTTTTGAAGAAAAGGATTACTTTTTTTCAAATTGGGGGCATCTGTTGAGTTTCAGAAGTATGAAGACCATTTCTCTTTCCACCATTCTCAAGATCTTCCTTTTTGGATTGGCTTTTAGGTGTGGCTCAGATGCTGAATTATGTGGAATCTGATTTATTTTATTGCTTAAATAAGGCACTGTGTAGTTTGGGGAAAAGGATATGGAGAAGGTCTGATAAAGTAAATTAAAAGCAAACTTTCACGCTTGAGCACACATGTAAAAGTGGGAATAATTCAATGGCGAGGCATATGCTTTATTAGAGGTCAGTGTTCCCATTGTGGTTATTAAATCTTTTAGTACTTTAATAAGAGCACTTTCCTCCCAACCTAGTTTTTCCATCTGTGGGATGCTGTTTTAAAATTCTAGTTCACGGAAGACATTATGCAAGTGCAAAAAACAGACAAAGGAAGACAAAGAATGCATGATTTCACTTATATGGGGATCTGAAAAAGTGGAACTCATAAAAGCAGAGTTCAGTGTTGGTTGCCAGGGGGTAAGCAGTGGTTAAATGTGCCAAGGTTCTGTTCTGTAAGGATGTTTTAGAGATCCAGTGTCCAGCTTGGTGGCTATAAATACTAATCCTCCATTGGATACTTGAAATTTGCTGAGATAGATCTAAAGAGTTCTCATCCTCCCCACGCCACACACACACTGCATGTGCACACACATACAAAGTGGCAAGTAAGGTGGTGGATGTGTTAATTAGCTTGACTTTGTTAATCCTTTTACAATGTGTGCAAATATCAAAACATCTTGTATATGTGAAATGCACACATTTTTAATCTGTTATATTTCAGTATAGCTGGAAAAAGATAAAGTTCAGACCTTGTATCACTTCATTCTGAACACATTCAACATTACAGATTTTAAACTATTCCTAGCAGTTCAAGTTGAGCTATATAAAAAACAATGGATTCAAATTTTGCTTTTAATTTTATCAACAGTACATGACATCTTACTATAAAAACCACTAAGAGTGAAAATAAAAAATGTTCTGCTTTGGTATCCCTTCCTCCCAAGTGTGCTCTTTTTATCAGAGGTAAAGAATTAATATCAGTTTGGGATTTATCCCAAAACATTTTCAAGTCATTTTCGTTAATATGGATAACAATTAAAGTATGTAGATTTGCTTTTGTAAATATTTTTTTTTGTGGCCTGTAGCTTGTCCTATTGTTCTTTTGAGTGTTTTCTTTTTGAAAAATAATTTCTTGCTCCTTTAAAGAGCTGTTAGAGACTTAAGGAGAAATGTAATCCACAGTCTTTTAGGATTTTAATATTGAATTTAACAGAAATATCAGGAGATATGGACTTGCTAACCCTTTATCCTCTTCTTGGGTTATTTAAATCCTTTTCTCATAGTGGCATGAAGTGGTTTTCCTCCAGTCGCAAAAGGATTGCAACATGAGACCAGAGATTTAGTATGAGAAAACCAAATTTGTGAGACCCGAGGTGATTTAATTCTTGGCAAAATGTGTTCAGCTTCTCATTTAGGGAAAATAATTAAAACAAACCAGAGGTGTTCACGTTCATATAGGCTGGATTTAGAAGTTCCCCTGTGGGAGAAAGTTACGCTTTAATGAAGAATTAGTTAAAGCTGGATGGATTAAGTTGCTAAAATTCATCTCCATAGTAATTTAGCAAGGGAAAAAAATTAAGATGTTGGCCACAGTTGCTATTAATTTGGTCTAAGCTGAAGATCTGTGTGAATACCTTGGGGAAGGGTAATGTTCATTCCAGTTGATCATTCAGCTGTTAAATACCAACTTTGCACGTAGTGGGTCTGCTACTCTTGAGTGCTTTTGCTGGTGAGTTTCATTTCAGTGGGACCAGCTGAGGTCACCATTCCTTTCAAATTTCAATGTCATCACATTTTCCTGTGTAAGTTTGATGAACCTCCCTTCCCCCCGACAAGAACTCCTGTGAATGCTGAGGGGAATACATTTTTGGCCTAAGGACATTTTCAAAAGAATAGGAAAGACAAAAGCATGGATTTTTCCATAACTTGATAGATAGTCTATTTTTCCAAAATGATTTGAGATTCAGGTCAAGCTAGGGATGACAAAAACAACTAGAAAACACATTTCAACTTTTTCCCCCTCACCACTGCCTAATGTTATACTATTTGACTTCTAAATAGTGTCATTTAATTTAGAGGGACTGTGGAACTGGGGTGGTTAATTGTGTGTCAACATGAATGGGTCACTGGATGTCTGAGAGTTGGTTAAGCATTATTTCTGGGTGTGTCTGTGAGGCTGTTTCTGCAGTAGATTAGCATTTGAATCGATGGACTGAGGAGCAGATGCCATCCCCAGTGGAGGCTAGTTGCACACCCCAACAGAACAAAAGGATGGAGGAAAAGGGAATGTGGTCTGCCTGCCCACTGGAAATGGGACTTTAGTCTTCTCTTTCCCTTGGGCTGGGACTCACGCTGTCAGTATCCCATGTTCTCAGGCCTTTGAACTGAGACTAGAACTATGCCGTGGTGTCTAGTTCCCAGCAGGAGACCATGGGGCTTCCCATCCTCCTTAACTGTGTGAGTCAGTTCCTTATAAATAAATAAATAAATAAATAAATAAATAAATAAATAAATAAATAAATACACACACGTACATACACACACACACATATCTGATACATATGTGCGTTCGGGTTACTGGAAAACCGTGTCTAATACAGAAACCAAAATACTTAATGGACAAGTTAATTTAAAGAAGAACTTCAGGAAAAATGAAGAACCTTTTCATTTGGAAGACCATATCCATACAGTCTCAAATTGCTGGCAAGAATGACAGTTATTCCCTGAGTCTTCCCCATAACTGTATCATTTCATCTGAGGATGTGAAATCGTTCAATCAAAGATCACGCTGACTGTATTTATTAGTACATGCTAGTCAATTTATTTTAACATGTATAAGTCTAAATTGTCAGTAATAACTATTCAGGGAAGAAAAGAAGGCAAAATCAATATTCCTGTTGAGAGTTTTCAATAGTACTTAATGATTTTATGCATCTGTGGTCTAGACATGAAGAAGACTTACATCAGAGTAAGCAAATCCTGTCTAAGAAAGAAAAAAATCTATGTGAAACCCACATGAGATAAATAGGACTAGCAAATTAAACCTTCATTGCAGCTGCCAGGTAGGTGATGTGTGTTGAAAATTATAGAGGCAATCACCACAGGGCAGTGACTCAGTTTCCTTATTTGTAAAATAGCCACAATTAAGTCCCTACCTCCCAAGATTGCATTGAGAATTTAATAAGCTAACGTAGGTGAAGCTCTTAGAACAGTACCTTGCATAGAGAAGCTCTCCATACATAGTAAAAAAAATAAAGTTTAGAGAGGGCTGCAGAGAGTATGTCATAGGGACCTCTGCTTTGAATTACATTCCACAACTTTTCTGAAATCCATACATTGAAAACAAAGCCCTTTAAAAAGTGCTTGAAATATTTGACATGATGTGTTTGGACCATGGTGGGAGTATTCTGCAGAACCCTTCTCCCCCACCATCCTCAATGACTAGTGTTACTTGAAAGTTGGTCAGAAGCTGCCGTGGTGCTGGGGAGGGTAATGGGGGATGGCACAGGTACATGGCGGCTGGCAGGGGAGCGTATTTGAGACAGGTGGTGGGTCTTTCTGCAACCCAGGCTTTCTCCAACCACAGGGACTTGATTGGTGGTTTTTATAGTCGCTACTGGAAGGTGAGGTTGAAGTGAAGAGGGGAGCTTAGAGTCTTCTTTTCCCTGAGACAGGATCTGGTCCAGTATCACTAGAAACTTCTTCTCTTGATTAGAAAGCCAGGGAAATGGCCTGGACAGCTAGCCAGGGCGCAGGCTCTAGGATCCGCTTAGTTGTAGAGATGATCAGCTCTGTAGCTTTCAGCCAGCTTTCCATCTAACACCAGAGGAGGTGGAGCTCTAGACTGGTAAATTGACTTGCCCAAGGCCACTCAGTACAAGAGTGTGGCAGAGCCGAGACTGAAATCTCTTCATTCTGTGCTTGTAGGCTGCATCTGTGAGCAAAAGGGAGGGAAAGAAACTGGGAAACAGAGGATCAGGGCAGAGGAGACTGCATTGA
The DNA here is from genome assembly GCA_004024925.1 of Scalopus aquaticus. Classification (NCBI taxonomy): domain Eukaryota; kingdom Metazoa; phylum Chordata; class Mammalia; order Eulipotyphla; family Talpidae; genus Scalopus; species Scalopus aquaticus. The sequence continues at coordinate 24,875 of PVIJ01012364.1, forward strand.
CATATGTGCCTTGTACTAATACTTCACATCATATATAATAGTGGTGATGCCTGTTATCAAATGCTTAGGATGACTTTAGCGCTTGATGGACACATCTCATTTCACCCTGACAGTAGCATCAGGCAGCAGGCACTATGTAATCCCCATTTGACGGGCAAGGGAACTGAGGCATAGAGTGGTTCCACAAACTGTCCAGTTTCATGCAGCTGGGAGGTATCAGAGCCACGCCTAGGATGGTGCGTCCTAACTCCTACATCAGATGACAGTAAAGCCATTCAAAAACTCCCTGGAAGGACTTCTACACTCTGGGTTTGTTTATACATCGTTACAAGCACAGATGATTTCTGAGATCGTAGTAGAAGTTAATATTATATAATTCATACTTCCTGGTGTTTTGACTGCACATAAGATTTTTCTAACTACTTATATGTGGATCTTTGAGGGCAGGTATGGCAGGTTTTTAAATTCTGAGAAAATGAGGGTTAAGTGATATGCAACTAATACAAACAGCTCTTGCTGCTTCATTCTGGGATGGTCGTGGGCCTCCCTGGACCGTGCTGCCAGACTGCCTTCCTCTCCATTATTTCTGCCTTGATGAATGTTGATATTACCATGTTCCTGCTTAAATGTCTTGGTGCCTGTATTTTTTTCTAGATGAAATGAGGTTTTAACAAGTCTTATGGGATGGTTCTTTGGCATTAAAATAACAAATGGATTGAATACGGCCTTCTGTCTCTTTGGAATATTTGCTATTAGTGGACCATAATCCAGCTGGTGACAGAATAACAGAGAGCCACGAGGCCATCAAAGAAAAGAAATGCAAACTTTCCCATGATTTAACAGTGAGGAGGGAGAGCCCCTCAAAAGTTTCAGAAAATAACTTCAACCTGTGACTGTCTTGTGTGTTTTTCTGGAACAGATCCTTACAAATGTGTGGTGGGATTGAATCAGGAACAAATGACTACCTGAGAAACTTCCCAGACTTGGTATTTCTAGTGACGTCACTGCTGAGAGGCCCGAAACCTAATAGATACTGCTTGTTTGTTCTTCTAAAACTCTGAACTATGGAAGCAAGTTGAGCAAGCATTTGAAATTTTAAAACAGACAGGATTTTAAGCTTCAGAAGAAGGTAGCGAGTTAAATCAAAACTTGGCTGTCCCCTGGGTGAGATGCTAATCTGGCAGCAGCAATTCTGTTTCAAGTTCTTCGAGATGTCTCGGACAGCAGGAACTGGAATCCTAGGTCCTAGGAAACTAGACTCCTCTGCCTGGAGCAGATTCTCACCAAAGGAAGTGAGATCAATAGCAAAACAAGAGAGCGAATCAACTTCCTGCTCCCGATCTCGCTTATGAGAACAACTTAGAAAAGGAGATTGATGCTATCTCCAGAAAATGGATGTGTCTTTCAGCACACTGCCAACTGAACCTTTTAAAATAAATGACTTCGATAAAGTTGTTGAATTCAGGTCAAGTCGGAGACGGAACTAACGGCAGTGACAGAGCCCACACTGACAGTTGAGATGGCGGTCACCCTGGGGCAGGGTAAATGACTTTTCCTTTCAGAGTGGAAAGAGAGGCTTCTTAAACTTTAGAAAACTCACAATCAAGAAGCTTCACCTTTGTTTCTCCAGTAGCCAGTGGTATGATCTGGGGAAGATCCTTCTGGGGACTTCCATTTCCCCATCTGAAAAAGTGGCATTTGGCTGGCTCCCAGGTTAAGTTCCTTTCACTTCTTAGATTCCATGTATGTTTGCTGGCAGAAGTATGAGCAATAGTACATTTTACTTGCTATATAAATTTCATGCAACGGGATCCTTCTCAGCCATTCAAGTTCATGATCATTTCCCTCATCCCTGGACACCAGTGTTTTGCGGCTGTTAACTTTCATTTGACACCTATTAATATTCAACCAGTTGCTGTTAGCGCTTTGAAGGGCAAGAATGGTACTTTATTCCCTTCTGCATCCTGAATGCACACCACAGTCTTTGTTTGTAGTCAGTATCTACTACAACCATTACTAACATCAGCGATGATTAATAATGTCAACATTCCTGTTTATTTAGTGCTCGGGATGTGACAAGCATTGTGCCTGCTATATATATATGCACACACACACAAACTTATTCGTATACATAAACTTCTTTAGGCTTCATAACATGAGAAACAGAGAGATTGAAAAACTTACCCAAGACCACACACAGCTGATAATTGGCAAAGCCATGATTTTACATGTAACTCAGATCTGTATGTCTCCAAATCCTACCCACAGTGCTCCTTCCTGTGGCTTTTCTAAATGATAATCAATAAATCATCCTCAGTACTTCCTTTTAGACATCTCAAGATTCTTGGTTTGGCCACTGTTAGTGGTTGTTTCTAATGGTACTACAAAGACATTTCAATTTGGAGGTAATTGTGTTGGGTTTGTAGTAGGGGCTTTTTAAATTTGGAAGCAAAAAAATATAAACCAGCTTAAGAAAAGGAATAGATTCAGATTTCTCATTTTACAGAAATGTCTGGGGGAGATCTAGCTCCAGGCAAGGTTGTGTTCAAGGTACTGAGTCATGACATTTCTTACTTGATCTTTTCCTCTGTTCAGTTTTACTTACCTTCCCCACCAGTGGGCTCTATCTCTGTGTCAGAAAACTTTGCCCTGGGAATTCCAGACTTTCAGAATCAGGTGGTTTATTCTGGAAGAAGAGACATATCTTTCCTAGTAATTTGGTAAAAATCCAGGGAGGACCTGACCTCACCTAGCTTGGAGCCTATTGCCCGTCCTGGAGCCAATTGCTACATCCAGGGAGGATGACTGTTTTGTTTGGTGAGAGCTTTGACATATGAGCTCCTCTGTGACCTGGAGGCTGAGAGTCTGGATGAGGCTCAATGGTACTGTGTGAGCTGAGCAAGAATGAAATGAAAGGAATGGATAATGAATAACTCTCCAAGCAGAAGGATGATGCAGATAAATATCACAGTCTTGCTCCCAAATCTGCAGCTTTGTCATTGTTTTAGCAAACTATGTCTTTTCTAGGCTGTTGGAAAGAGCAAAGGGCTGCTATAAAGGGCAGCTTGATTCCTGCCGCTTTTCTGTCTCTGACTGGATGCCCGGCCTTGGACAAGTCACGTACCATTCTCTGAGTTAGAATGATGTGATCTTTCATAACCTCTTCAACTCTGGCAGTCTTTTTCTAAGTGCTAGTGATGATTATCCTGACCACTGAAGAACAGCCAAAGTCACTTCCTGGTTTCAATACAGCTCGATCATCTTATACTTCCTTTAAAAAGACCAGTTAGGGAATTACAGTGAATTAATGCATCCCACTTGGTTCTGACGTCTCTGAAGATCACCAGTGATGGCCTAGATCTGCCATGGTCTATGGAAATGGTACATGAGATGCAGTCTTTGTTTTCGGTACATTTATAATAACATTTTTGAGAAGCTGTATGAGCTGCGTGGGGAGAGCAGTCCTGTCTGTCTTGTCCAGTGCAGAATCTCCAGTGCTAGGCTCAGTGCTCACTATATAATAGGTGCTTAGAAAGATATCTGTTGAAAGACTAAAGTATAAAAACAAAAAAAAACATTTTCTTAAAACTCATACATTGTAGAGCCTTCTTGAGTATGAGCAATAGTACATAAGGAAAACAAACAATTTAGCTGAAAATAAAAAAGAAACAGTAACTGACAGCAGTGGGGTGTGAGGCGAGTCAACCCCAGTCTACAAGCAAAGAAGGTTCTGCTGTGACTTCATGTTGACCTTCAAGGACCTCAAAGGTCAAAGGCCAGGGCTTTCTTGCTCCCAGTCTAGTTTTCTTTCTAATGCCTGATTCTGTGATTGGGAAGCATGCAACCATTTTTTGCTTTTCTTACCTTGTTTCTGTCTAGCCTTAACATGCTTTCTTACATAAAGTATCACTTTTTGACCTATTGTTCCCATAGTCACACCCCTTGTACTGTATTAAGCCTGGGTGTTGAGGTCCTATTTTCCTCTGAGTATATTTCAGGTTTTTTTCCTTTATAGTAAGGATGTAGCAAAATATCTTGGCTAGGTTACTTCTTAAAAAAATAGAGCTGGTTCTTCATATCACTTTCTTGATCAAGAATAAAATCTTCAGTTTGTATTTTTAGATCCTCCACTATTGATTGGTCTATCAAATTTTGTTTCCCACCACTGTGCCTTAGGACCTGTGGTTCAGATGGATGAAACTCTCACCAGCCATGTACCTTGTACATAGCTTTGCTCACATGCTTTCCTAGTCTTGAATATATTATCTGTCACCCAGCGCTTTGACCAAAATCTAGCCTATCCATGAGGATTTCCCAAACTACAAGCTAGACAAATTTCCCTAACTTGAATTTTGATACCATTCATGGATTGGAATTAGCATTTTCCCTAGTTGTTCAGAAGAACACAAGTCCGGAAAAAAGTACAGTGGTGAAAGGGGTTTGAGAGATTTCAGTGTCCATGGGAAACCACTTAAGAAATTGTACTTGCTATGGGTTTTCTTGAGGGCAGACAATGGCATTCATTTTATACTCAGTGGCGATAGTGCTACAGTGCCTGTCACATAGGCATTCAATAAATGTAGATTATATTAATGACTACTGAGCAATTTAGCCCTTCATTATATACTAGAGTATGCTACTCCCCTTTAGGTTTGATATTTAAAATGTTATTTCACTGCGGTGGTGGAAACCCTCTTTAGGACAATACCATTGTCTTGAAAGTTTATATTTTTCATAACATTTAGGCGAGTACTTGTCATCTGGAGGGTAATGAATAGAAACTCATGCTGCTCTAATTTGAACATTTGAGCCCTGGTATGTGTAGGCACACAGTAAACAATGCTCTGCTGCCAGGTGGACTATGGCATAACATTTTTGACTAGGGTTCTGTCTTCCAGCGTGTACTCTGAAACAGCTATTCTGATACTGGGTGAATCAGTGGTGGCCCTTCCCCTGACTTACTGTAATGATGTACTCATTCTCTTTCTTTTATAAATCTGTTCTGTTAGCAGGCCTCCCTGGTGGTACAGGGGTTAAGTGTCAGCACTATCAAGCTATCACCAGCCACTGTGGCCTGAGTTCGATCCCCGACCAGGGAGCTGGCCCACATGGCGCAGCAGACCTCTCCTGTCTTGCCCACTGCTCCCCTCAGCAGTGTATTTCAGTAGCTCTGCCTAATATGCTCCCCACTCTGTCTCTGGTGAATCCTCTAACCCCCCTGCACCTCTGGCCTACACCCCAGTTCTTGTATGCTCAAATAAATAAAATAAATCTTAAAAAAATAAATCTGTTCCTCTAGGGCACATTAAACAATGTGAGAAAAACTGTGTACTAATTAAACCTTTCCATGTAGCTTTGTGTAAAACAATATCTTTATGCTTCTGGAAACAGTCTATAAAAATTTATAAATCTGAAATTTAGGATTCTAAGTCAGGAAATCAATAATTTGAAATAATACCAAGGACCTTGATCAATTACTTGCAGATATGCTCATCATGGAATTTTTGGCAGAGATTTTTCTAGCAACCTCTTTCCACCACTGCCTTCTCTGAGACTCCATCTACCCCAGTGAACTGGAGGCAGAGAATTTTCTGTAGGAATTCATGTATTTCAAGTCAGTTTTCTTAGCGTTGTTTTCCTCTGGGTGTGCGCTCAAGCTTCAGAATGTGATGCAATATACTTCGGTTTGATTTTTCTAGCCTCTGATTCATTATTTGCATGTCTTGCAGCTACTTGCTATAATTAGTTTTAATAAATTAGTTTCAATGAATCCTAATTATTATTACCTAATAATTATCACCTATTAATTATTTTAATGAATTAAAAGCCAGTAAATTAGTTTCCATAAATTCCCAACAATTGTTATAAATTTATAGTTTTATGTGGCCTTAGAAAGCACCAGGAAGATGGGCAGTTTTAAGTGAGTCAATGAAATAACTGTGATTATCAAAGTGTAGATAGGGAGCTAACTACAAGAGGATAGGTTCCAGAAGATGAAAGTAACCTCTCTTGCAAGATTAACGAAGCAAGTTCTTTAGCTCATTCTCTCTCCAGAATAGAAAGCACAGGTGTGATCTTACATAATGAGCTGACCGTCTTGTCATAATTGCCTTTTTGAAGTTTCTTGGGAACATACTTGATTTTCTTATGTACGGGAAAGTTTTACAGCTTTCCTCTGAGTAATTCCTTTGAGGGGGCTCAGATGCAGGGATTCAATTTCCAACCCAAAGAAAAAATAAAAATGGTGTACATATACTTTACCACCTCTATGCAGCAAAGACTCCTTTCTTTTCCATGGATTCCTTTCCAATGTACACCTCTGGCAACTCCCCAAGCTCCTCATTTTTACTTTTTAAAGTCAATGTTCAATGTACTTATGACATATTAGTGACAGTAGAAACCTTCAGTTGGCAGCCCTCTAGGGCTTTGAGACAACACACACATCTAACAGCAGGTTTTGTGAATGATTAACAATAGAAATTATAAGGGCATGTTTATGCTTTAATAATTGGGCCCATTTATTTGCATCTGGGAACTTCAGTGGTTTCATGTTCCTCTGAGTTTCAGAGGGATTTGACCTGACCAACACATAGATACACCTCCCAGGACAACACTGAGGACTCTGATTAGAACTGAATGGTTCTTCTCTCCCTTTGGCTGAAGCACATTCAGTGCTTTGGGCAATGTTGCTTCTCCAAAGGGAAAGCCCCTGGACAAGGCAAGCCTCTCTGGGAGCTCTTGGCGTCTCATGACAAAATGAGTAAGAGTAGAACCATGGAGAGCAGTAGTCTCCAGAATGGTTCATTTCATTGGCCACCTGTGAGATTCTTGCAGATGGTGAGCAGGCATGTGTCTTCACACTTCACATCCTGTGACAGGTTATTTTCTCCTCTTTGTGGTGTATATGTGTGTGTGCAGGGGCTTGGGAAAATGAGATGGGCTATTGTCTTAGTCAATTTGGGCTGCTATATCAGAATCCCATAGACCAGGTCGTAAGGATTTCTTACACCAGTAAGGATTTCTTACACCTCTAGAGGTTGGGAAGTTCAAGATCAAGGTGCCAAGATCCATTGGTTGCTTAGCCTGTACAGTGGCAAACATTGGTTTAACAGGTGGATTTCACTGAATTGCTATATCAAGTTCCAATTAGTTTCATCCCAAATCCTATTGGTTCTGTAAACTCTAATTATATACTTTTTTCTACTTTATTCTAGTCTGAAAGTAACTAAGGAATATTTAAATTTGCTCACCTAGAATATAAGGACCCTGGAGTAGTTTCTGACTTTCAAGGTAGCATGAGGGATAAAACTATGTTTCTTCCCACTCCTGTCGGTACAAGCCTCTGTCAGATATAAAACATTAGGTGGCCTAAATGTAACCTAGACCAGCATTTTATGTATTTGTGATGAATTTCTGTTCGATGAGTTGGGTGCAGGAATTGGTTAGACAGCAGGCCAGCGCCCTCCCTCCTTTGGGCTCCTCAGATCCAGCACACATCATTGAAGCTGTAATTAAACAATGTGCTGGTTAGAATGTGCAGCCACTGCTCTTATCCCACCATAAGGAGCTCCTTATGGGCAGGGAGCATCTAGTTAATCACTACATCCAAAGCTCCAGACATACCTTTGGGCTGTCGAATAAATGAATTGATTGGCCATTGGTGGGATAAATCAGCCCAAAATCCCCTTCTCTTCCTGTACATTTCCCATTTATTTCTACATAAGTTACATGAGGGAGCCAGGCTTTGCAAGCATTGGAGCTTTGTAAGCTTGGAGAACTGTTCCTTTTTAAAATGGTAGCATTTCCTTTCTCGGCATCTTAGCTAGTTTTCAAGATGATAAACATCATGGAAACATCAGTGTCCTGTTTTTAAATGATCCAGTGGCATTTCTTAAAGATGTCCTAACTGCCTCATAAAATGATCATCAGCTGAGGTTAGCATGACAGCTTATTTTTTTGTACCATCAGCCACCAGCTTTATGCACACTGTCTTTTTTTCTCTAGAACAGCATTGAGGTATAATTGACATCCTATAAACTGCACATATAAAAAGTGTACAATCTGATAAGTTTTGACATACATATATAAGTTTTGACACACACACATATATATGTAACTGAAACTATCACCACAATCAAGATAGTGAGCAAATCTGTCTCCCCAGAAATTTTCCTTTATAATCTCTCCCTCTCTGCTTTCCCCACCCCCTCATCCATCACCAGGCAACCACTGAGTGCTTCCTGTCTCTATAAATTACTCTGCATTCTCTTGAATTTATATAAATGGAATCACAAAAGATGCATTCTTCTTTGTCCAACATCTATCAGCATAATTATCTTGAGGTGCATTAATATAATCGTGTGGATCAATAGTTCTCTTTGCTGAGTCATAGTCTGTTGTACAGCTATATCACAGCTTGGCCAGTCATCCATTTGTTGATCAACACTGGCTTTGTTTACTGTTTTGGGCTATCATAAGAGTAAAGCTACTGTGAATATATGTATATATGCTTTCATTTCTTTGGGGTAAATGACTAGATATGGAACAGTTAGATCCTACGGTCAGTGTTGTGGGCTGAATAGTGTCCTCCCCCTAAAAGGTATGTTGGAATTCAACCCCAGTACCTCAGAGCATGATACCACTTATCTGGGGAGCAGGTCTTTACAGACGTGATCAAGTTTAAGGAGGTCATTTGGGAGGACTCTCATCTGATATAACTGGTGTCCTTAGAAAAAGGGGGAAATTCTGCCACACACGCCCACGAAGGATGCCATGTGAAGGTGAAGGCAGAGCTTAAGGGGATGCTTCTACTAGCCAGGATATGCCAAAGGCGGCTAGCAAACCACCAGAATCTCAGAAGGAGGGAGGGAACAGGTTCTCCCTCACAGCCCTCAGAAAGAATTGATCCTGCTGGCACCTTGATCTTGGACTTCTAGTCTCCAGAGCTACGAGACACATGTCCATTATTTAAGATGATTAGTTTGTGATACTTTGTTATAGCAGCCCCAAGAAACTAATACAGTGTAAATGTATGTTTAGCTTTTTAAGAAACTGCTTACCTTTTTTCTCAAAGTGATTGTACTATTTTACATTCCCAGCACTGGCGGATAGTTTTGGCTTGTCCACCTGATCACTAGTGCTTTGTGAGTTCACTAATTCTCACAGGTGTGTGGTAGTGTTTCATTGTGATTTTAACTTATATTTCATTAATATCTAATAATGTTGAGACTCTTTTCATGTGTTTATTTCCCATTCATGTATCTTCTTTGATGAAGTAGCTATTCAAATTCATTACCATTTTTTGTTGAGTTGTTTGTTTTCTTCGTATTACCTTGGAGAGTTATTTTCATTTTCTACATGTAAATTCTTTAGCAGGTATGTGATTTTAAATTGTTTTCTTCCAGTCTGTCTCCATTGTAGTTTGAAGAACAGAGGTTTTTGATCTTGATTGTATCCAATTTATTAATTTGTTCTTTTAGTGATCTCACTTTTAGTACCATAACTAAGAAAATCTTTACCTAGCCCAAGATCAGAAACATTTCCACCTGTATTTTCTTCCAGAAGTTTCCTAGAACCTGTAAGTTTTACACCATGCTTAGGTATATAATTCATTGTGTGTTAATTTTTTTGTGTGGTGTGAAGTATGAATTGAGATTTTCTCCATTAAAATGCCTTTGGAATTTCATTAAAAATCATTTGGTCATTTATGTGTGGATTTACTTCTTGGTTCTCTGTTGTGTTCCATTGATTTATTTGTTCCTATACCAGTACTTCACTGTTTTGATTACCACAACTCACTGACTCTGAATTGAGGGTGATCTTGTTCCTGGGGGTGCATGTATCAATCTGTTGAAACATCTTGGTGGTCAGAGTTGGAGAAGGGGTACCACATGCTAGGGATGCTGCTAAACATCCTATATTGCACAGGATAATTCCCCTACAATGAAGAGATACTTGGTCCTAAATTCTGAGATTGAGAAACCATCATAGCTTCATTACACATCTTGAAATCAAATAATAATATAAAGTTTGTTTTTACATTTCAGTGCTGTTTTGGATATTCTATCCTTTGTGTCTCTATATAAATTTAGAATCAACTAGAACTCCTGCTGAGATTTGGTTTGAGATTGTGTTGAGTCTATATACCAAGTTGAGAAAAATTGATACCTTAATATTGAGTGTTCCCATCCATGTACCTCTTCATTTATTTTGGACTTAACTTTTCTTAGCAAGGTTTTACAGTTTTTCAGTGTACAGGTCTTGCCTATATTTTATCAAACTTATCCCTAAGTAGTTCATATTTTTTGCTGCTATTGTAATTGGTATTGTTTTTTAATGAGTCGAGATACCTATTTTTTCCGTGAGCTTGGATAGTCTATCAGCATCCAACCTTGTCGACTAGGTCATGTATTCTTGGGCTTCAGTACAACTATATCAGGATTCATGGGACTCCAAGTGATAGAGACACAAGTTCCTTTAGATTAATGGAGAGTTGAGACTTCGTTGTATCAAAGGAAGAGATATAGACCAGAACCTGAAGCCCATGACTTGATGGCATTTGGTTCACTCTTCCTTAGCATCTCAAATTTTCTCCACAGCATGGGTTTCATTTCTTCATGGTCTCCATGCTGTGCAGCCTCAGGGCTACAGCCTAATGAATAGAGAGGAAAAGACGTTCTTCTCAATTCCTGTAACTATTGCCAGAAAGACCCCTGCTATTGGCTAGGGTCACAAATGCAACTCTGGGTACAGTGGTATGTCCAAGTGGTGCACTGATAAGCTTTATGGGGATTATTTTCCATCTTTGTGGTTAAAGTTTTAGGGTCCCTTGCTGGGACAAGATGATGTATAAGGGAGCTGGAAGTTCCAGGTCAGGACAGTTGCCATCACAACCCCAAACCTGCTCTTTCCAGGTTGAATATGCTCAAGAATTCAAGAGAAAATCACTTTCCTCTGTGTTAAGGAAACCTCTTGGAGGTGAGGTGCTGTCATTCCTTAACACACACTCACCATGCTACCCGCAGTGTATCTTGGCATAATTTCTGTGGTCAGTGATTGAGGGCTGTTTGGAAAGCAGCTTTCCATTTCTGTCTCTTTCCCTTCCTCCTCCAAACAATTCACATTTCATTTGATTGCTTTGACTTCCAAACTTAGTAACTAAGTATGAAGTCAGGAGGTTTCTATCTCTAAGGGATAAGGGCAAAGTCAGAACAGGGAGAAGTACTGAGGATCCTCTGATCTACCATGATCCTCATTCCTGAAAAGTATCCCTTCTCTAAGGCTTGTGTTTCCCTTCTGTCATTTGGAAATTTTTTCTGCTAATATTTTCTCAGGACATTCCTGCCTTCACTAGGTCTCAAGTTTAAACCAGAATTAAATTCTGGTGATGACATTAGATGCCAACATCCCCTTCCTCCTTCCTGTCTTTTCTCTCCTCTCCTCCAGGGGCATCCACTGAACTTTAAGTTAAATGAAATCTGGGGAGAGATCAAGGAAGTTGTGCTGACAGGCCTGGCTCTGGCTGCCTGAGTGAGATTGGGAGGGCTGGGGTGTGGGTGGCATGTTCCTCTGCCTCGTGGGAATAGTCACTTCTACATTACAGAGGGTTTCTGGCTACCATCGTGCGTGTCCTCAGCCAAAGAGCTGTTCCTGGGATGGGGATGAAGGTGAGAAAATATTCTTTTTCAGAGGAAAGAAGCATCTGTCATTTACTTCTTTAATACCCTCTTGGGTCCTAACAGTAGCACAAGCAGAGGAGAGGGAGGGAGTGTTAGAAAGTGCTGCATCATCACTGCCATTTGTTATGCGCTGCAGATCTACCCCCAAAACTGATAGCTATGGGTTAAAGAAATTAAAATAACATGGGATGTCCCCCACGTGGTGATTGCTGGTGGTCACTTCCATGAGGACCTAATTATGTCTCCCCCAAGCCTCTTAGGGGTGAGGACGGACATCTGGCCTCTCACTGTTCCTTATCGCCACTTGCCCTCTTTGGTAGCCTCAGTTCTGCAATCGGATTTCTAGGATCTGTTTAGTTTAATTTTGTGTGTTCCTTTGTTTTATTTCCTTATATTTCACATTTGAGTGAAATCAACTGGTATTTGTCTTTCTCCTTTTGACGCATTTCGCTGAGCATCATACCTACCATTTCCATCCATGTTGTCACTAATGACAAAATTTCATCTTTTTAATAGCTGAGTAGTATTCCATTGTGTGTATAGACCACACCTTCCTAGTACACTCCTCGGTCCTTGGGCCCTTATTGTTTCCAAAACTTGGCCATTGTAAATAGTGCTGCAATGAACATAGGAGTGCATGTATCCTTTTGAGTTAGTGATTTTTGCATTCTGTGGGTAAATACTTAGAAGTGGAATTGCTGGATCATATGGTAGATCTAGTTTTAATACTTTGAGAAACTTCCATTCTGTTTTACATGGGGGATGGGTCAGTCTACATTCTCACCAACAATATGCAAGGGTTCCTTTTTCTCTACATCTTATGGTTCTGGTCTTCTTGATATGGGCCATTCTCCTATGTATGAGGTACAACCTCGATTCTGAAGCTGAGCTTAAAGGCCCTTTCTGCCTTTCATTTTCAGCTCTCTCCCTTGTTTGCTTCTGTCCAGCCTGTCTGGCCTGCGTTCAGTTCTCTGAATCCATTAATAGCCTTCCTGTCTCTGTTCCTTCTGTGTGGAATTCCCTGTTCTTTCCTCTCCCCTGAAAGCATCTCCTCATCGCAGAGGCTGTAGCCTGACCCTCCCGTCCTCAGAGGGCCTTTGCTGGTTTTCTCTCCCCCCGGGGAATTCCACTCCCTATGGTTCCCCTCATAGCATCCTTTCCTTCCCCCTTTCTGGCCCTGCACACACCTTGTCTTTATGTTACTCTTCACTAGGTCCTTGTCCACCTCCTCGCAGGATAGCAGGCTCCCCAGATTTTTTTCTGTTCATCTCTCTTTTGTCTGCTCGTGGCATGGCAGGGGACCAAGCAAAGAGAAGACCCTGAATAAACCAGCATTTACTGAACCAGCAGACACATTTTAACTGCAGAAACCTAAATAATTCCAGCCACAGAGAGGCCTGCTGGGTGGCCTGTGGTCCTGCAGGTGGGGCCAAGCCCCAGGTAACCCAGATCTGCTAAAAGGATGGGTGAGGCACCTGTTGTTGTGGGGGGATGTCAGAAATGATGGAGCTGGTGCTCGCATGGCAATTGACCAGTCCTGCTGGTAATTAGTAGCCCCAGGCTAAGCTGGTAGCAAGAGTGGGTTGGAAAGGAGCCTAACCACCCAATTAAAAGGCAGCCGGGCTTACATTCAGAGCCTGGCGGTGACTGCGCTACAGACACCAGGCTGAGGAGGATGGTGGAGGCTGGGCTCCCGCTCCCTGGCCTGCCTGTGGGTCCCAGAGTCAGTAAAGGCCCAGCACTTTGCACAGGTGCAATGACCAGGGCCCCCCTGTCCTGAGCAGATGTGTGGAGGTCGCTGCTCTGGTCACTGCATCTGATTCCAGGTCAGCAAGGGCCCCAGCCCTCCCATTTTCAGGTGAGGAAGGCATTTTGTTGATGCCCACAGGTAAGATGCCTGGGGGTAGGAAAGGCCACTGTGAGCTGGGGAGCAGCAGTCTGTGCTTCTGGATCCCCTCATCCCTTTAAAGACTTCACCGTGGGCAAGGCCTCCGTCATTCTGGGAATCTCTTTCACATGAGGGATTAGGATTCTTTTTGTTGGAAATTACAAAAAGTTGACCAGTTTTCTAGGCAAGCAGAGTCTTCACTGGCTTCTATGCCTGAGACACAGCAAAGCAGAATGTGCTTCCTATGGTCCCATGGATGCTGGAGCCTGAGTGAGTCACTGAGACTTAGTTTCTCTTTCTGGTACTTGACGTGTCTCCTTGCGTGGCTCTATTCTCATGCCCGCTTTCCCCTGACAGCGAGATGCTATTGCAGCTCGTGTTTCTATCTTTTCAGTGAGTCTTTCCCTGAAATCCACTCAGGTTGGACAGTTGGCTGTGATGGCTGGTTCCTCATCTTAGTGAGGGTGTTGTCTGCCCCCATCAGGAGATGCTGACCTCCCTTGGCTTTGGCTTCTGGCTTTTCATAGCCCTGACAGCTTGCCTCAGGTTAGTTGCCCTTGGGATACCTGAAACTCCCCAGCCAAGATCCAGCGAGAAGGGGACCACTAGCCAAGTAAGGGGTATTCAAATGAGTTCAACACATTTCTTTATTCTGAGAATACTGAGTATCCACAGCAAGTGTTCTCTTTCATTGTCTGCCATATCATGTGTGACAGGTATACTTCACGTAGCAATGGGGTTGTGTGGTTTAGAGGCAAGATCAGGAGTTGAGCTGACCTGCCTTCCAAGTGTGGCTGCCACTTGAATGGCTATAGAACCCCAGATAATGTTACTTTACCTCTCTCAGCTCTGTTTACCTACCACATAAACAAAAATAAGTTTCTACTTAACTGTGTTGTTATGAGGATTAAGTGATATAATCTGGAAAAATGTTTTATATACATACCAAAGACACAGTAACAATGACAATCACAAATATTATTTGTTTTCCATTCACCCACCCACCCACCAATTTACCTTTTCATCCATTCTATTTATCTGTCCATTCATCCACCCATATACTCATCCATTCATTTAGCCATTCTTTTTAGTCTGTCAATCAATCAATCAATCCATTTATCCATCCACCTATTCCCTTCTCTATCCACCTATCCATCTATCACCCGTCATTCCATCCATCCATCCATCCATCCATCCATCCATCCATCCATCCATCCATCCTTTATTTATCCTTTAATCTGTCTTTATCCACTTATATTTGGATGTATGAAACCTAGAATTTTGCAAGAGTCCCTTGAAACTTCTCTTTGACAGATCTTTGTCATTTCATATTTTTTAGTGTTTCACGGCAACATGCTGCTCTGTGGATTATCTTGTGTTGATGTGCCGTGACAGTACCTTCATTTAAGGTTTATTCTGTAGTCTGACACCTTTGTCCTTCAGATGTAAGCTCTGTTGAGGTCCAGGACCATTCTCTTTCATCTTCCAGAGATTGTCCACTGTCTTGCTCTGATTTAAGGAATTCATGATTCAACTCCAAGTAGAATGAAACTTCCCTAAGGGCAAGGAACACAGAAAAGATTTCATCATTATCCTCAGACACCTCAATAAAATGAAAGCATGATCGTCTATTAGAACAACTTTTGTGTAATATATGTCTTGATTTTAGTCTTTCTATGGATTTTCAATTTTATTGTTTTCAATGCTCTGATACAAATGTAGATCACCATATCTCCTCTCTTTGTCATCTGTGTTATCAGAAGAATACACTCAGGGCCCTAACTTCGTTGCCTTGTGAGGTGGCAGTGTTGGAAGTGGGGCAGGATGAGAGAAAGACAACTCAAAGTCCACATGAGCAAGGCCTAGAGGCGCTTACACCTAAAAAGTGCAACCCCAATCTGTGGGCATGCTCATATTTATTTAGAACCAGGTTCAGAGAAGATGGGCAAGTATGTGGAGGAATGTACACACAGGGGGTGTGTTATTGGGGATGTGTTATTGTCTGGTGCAAGCTAGGGTGGAACGGCCGGGGGCTATTGCTTAGGGTTTCTGCTAATCAAAGTTTCTGCTAATCAAAGCATAGTATCTATAGGCCCTATTCTTACCCATCTTTCTGCTAATCTTTACAAGTCTGTATGATAAAAAGACACATAGAGAGACAGTCCCCCGAGTAAACATCACTCATGTCGGCTGAGACTTGGATAGCTGGGGTACTGTTGCTTCTGCCTGTCTAACATTTCTCTTATTGGGAACTCCCTTCTGCATGTATCCTTGCAACTCTGTTGCAGCTGCTGAGCATATCCCAGCCCCGGCTCAGGGAGGCAGTGGGCAGTGGACAGGCAGTAGGTCAATGCTCATTCTGCTGATTCTCTCTGGAATCTTTGAGTAGCTCTGCTGCCAGTGCTCTCTAGTTCCTGCTCAGATGGCTCTTCCTTCAAGTCTGTGAGTTACCCTGGATCTTCTGATTAAGTTCCATTTTCTCCCTTAAGTAGGGTCAATTCCTAATGAAGGCATACAAAGAACTCCAATGAATGCAAATGGTACTCTGAAATTTACACTAAAGTGTGAGTGACTGTTAGTTTCTCTCTCTTTCTCCAGAAGCATTGATTTTGAACACAATACATTCCTAAATGGAAATATTTTTAGTGGTGAGACAGAAGTCATTTTCTAGCAAGTGTTTTACTGATGAACTTTATTTTGCATAATTATAGTCATCTGACTCCAGTGTCAATAATCCTGGGAGGAGCCCGGGCTTGTGGCCAATGAATGATCAGTGGGGGTCAGAGATGACCAGTCTTCCTGATCTCTGGCTGTGGTTGGATTACTGCTGAGGCCATACCTGTGGTCTTCCTTTTTTTTTGTTTTTAAAGGTTTTATTTATTTATGTATACAAGCTGGGGTTTAGGCCAGAGGTGTTGTGGGGGAGGGGGTGAGAGGATTCACCAAAGACATAGTGGGGAGCCGAACAGGCAGATCTACTGAAGTACACTGCTGAGGAGAGCAGTGGGCAAAGCAGGAGAGGTCTGCTGCGCCATGTGAGAAGCTCCCTGGCCGGGGATTGAACTCGTGCTGCAGTGTTTCTGGACAGCTTCATAATGCTGTGACTTAACCTGTTGCACCACTAGGAAGGCCCTCTTTTTTTTTTTAAATTAAAAAGGAATTGAGCTCTTTTTGATCTTCTGATGATTTGATATGATGCAGGCGACAGCCTGCATTTCCTCAGCCTTAGGAATTATGGGCAGCGCCACGAGACTTGAGTGTGAAAACTATGGAGCAGTAGACACAACGCTTGAGTCACCAGGAGAGAAATGTGTTTCTAAACATGTCCCACGAGTTGGTGGAAGCCAGAAATGGACTCTGTAACCTCCTGACTTCTTGGCTGGGCTTCACCACCATCCCAGATGCCTCCCTAAACAGACTCAGAAACTCTCTGCATTTGACTTTAAATTGGGTCCTGAGTTTAGCAACTTTTAATGAAATTAATGGGCAGGAATGCCAGTTAAAGCAGATTTTTGGCTGTGTTGGCATGCCAGCTTGCCATATTTTCATAAGCACCCAAATTAAGAGTTTATTTATCTCTTCAATTTGCTATAAATGGAATTAACAACAGGCCATTTGGGGACCTGGAGAGCCACAGATGCCAAGAGAAGCAGCCTCATCTTTTACATTTTGTGTTGATTTGAGTCACTGAGTGTGGGGACTAATAAAGAGGAAACTGTGGTTGATTTTCTATCATCATCATCATCATCATCATTGTTGTCACTAAGACTGCTATTAATCAAGATCTGAGAAAAAAATCACCTGAGATGTGATCGTATTCTCCAGTGGGGGTCCCTGGCTCCTTGTCCTTCTCTGAAGAACAAATTTGGCTGAATAAAAATAATTGAGATTTATAGGGTCCATTTCTGGGACTGTGGAAGGAAATGCCTTTCCTTTCCTATTTTCCTTTCACTGCTCTCCAGTGCTCTTTTTCTGCTGGGGAAACCAAGTGCAACCAGTGGGCTTCTGGAGTCTTCAGCTCCATGAGCCAGAAGCTGGGCACAGTAATAGGTAAAGGGGGGACTTAGGCCCAAATGAGCGAAATGTTTGCGTGATGATGCCATTGAAACTGGTGCTGGGGCATGTTTCAGACGTGGTTGCTTCATTTCTGGAAGCTGGTTTGCATCTGCTCTTTGAAGGGAGTTTGTTGGAGGTGGGACCCCCAGCAGGAGCTTGGCTCTGGCCATAGGGTTTTCTTTCACCCTGGGAAAGTCACTCTACTTTTCTGACCCCCATTTTTTCTTCTCAAAAATGCACTTAATCGTCTCCAAGATGCCTTTTACTTGAGAATTCTTTGCTCTACTGCTTGCTTTTGGAGCATTTTATAGGCTCAGAGAAAACCTGTGACTATAACTTTAGACCAGTGACATGGTGGTCCACAGACTTTCTGTCCTTGAGCCTTGTTTGAGGTGTTCGAGGAAAAGGTGTGTACAGACCATCACCCCTGGAGAGTCTCTTTTGCTGGGTCTGTAGCTGGAATTTTTATTGAAACAGACTGATGGTCTCTGGAGTGTGTGTGTGTGTGTGTGTATATGTGTGTATGTGTGCATGGTGTGATTGGTGTGTTTGTGTGTGGGTAAATATGGTCTACATGCATGTCACATGTGACTGTAGTATGTAAATGTGGTGTGATTGTGTGTATGAATGTGGTATTTGTGTGTTGTATGTGAATGTAGTGTGTGTTCGTATGTGCTGTGTATGTGTGAATGCGTGTTTGAGTGTGTGTTATTGTGTATGTGTGTGTGAATGTGGTGTGTGTTTGTGTGTGTGGTGTTTGTATATGTGTGAATGTGGTTGTGTGTGCTGTATGTGAGTGTGCTGTGTGTGAATGTGGTGTTTGCGTGTGAATGTGGTATATGTGGCTTGTGTATGTGTGGTATGTGTGATGTGTGTGGTGCATGTATGTGCTTCAAATGAGTAAGGAGCAAGCTAAGAACAAACCCTTTATGTGGGGAAGCATGTTTGAAAAACTCCCCTTTCCATGATTCTTCTTTTTCTGGAGTGAACTCAGCCACCCAATCCTTAGAAAAAGACGCCGACGCTGCCTGAAGCAGGTATCCTTGACCTGTGGGGGTAGAGGAGGAGGCACAGTCGCACTGCAGTGGGCAGACAGCCCACCCGGCCCCTGAGGACTTGGTTTTGGTCTTTGAGCTGCAGATTCCTTCTGTGGCCGTGGGGAAGGAGCCCGCCAAAGCATCCTCCTCACTGAGTCTTCGGTGGCTCTGGGTGCGTCCAGATACCCCTCAGAGACGAGGGGAGAGGTCCTGGAAGCTGAGTGTCAGCTTGGAGCCCTTTTTTGGGGCCGGCCTCGGGTCTAGTCCAAAGTTCCATGCTAGGGCAGCGGGGTGTCACAGGCTGGACATACAGGCCCAGCCTCCTCCTCCTGGGCAGGGACAACCTGAAGGGCCCCCTGGCCCAGGGCCTTGTGCCAAACCCATGTCCTTCTCCTCCCTTGGGGGAATGTGGATTGTGAGGGTATCCCTAACAGGGGCCCAGGTAACCCGCCCAGGGACAGCAGTGGAGGCTGCAGCCACACTTAACTCAGGTTTCCTATAGTTGGCAGAGGGCCAAGACTTGTGCAAACGGTGTCCCATCTTCTCTTCACATCTGTCCCGGGAGCTAGCATTCTCATCTGACAGATGAAGGATAGTTTTCTAGCCTTAAAAGAGGACCATACATGTAAATGGGCTTTGAATATTACAAAAAATATCACAAAATAAAATCGCTCAGGGATTTCGACTGGACTTTCTCAGTGCACTGGTGGGCCGCCCTCCAGACAAAAGTCTTCAGCTGATCCTCCCTGGACAGAGTGACAGACAACTCTCCTCTCTCCTCCTCTCATTATCCCATTCATCCAACTCTGTGGCTCTAGCCAGGACTCTTTAAAATTGCTGGTCAATATTACCACTATAGATGTGCATGCGGTTGTGGAAGCACTTTTTCAAGATCCAGAAAAAGCCTTTGCACAAGAAGAAATGCTGACTCTGCATCTGCCCCTCAGGCTTTCCCAGTCCCAGATTAGCTCCCTGCTCCCCACCTAGCCTGCTTGCCTGCTCCACCGTGTCTGCATGAATATTCAGGCCAGGCACATCTGGGTGCCAGGCAAGTCCTCACTTTCAAGAGACATTACTTCCAGTGTCCCACCCCACCCCTTGGGCGCCATGTGGATTCCAGATCTGAATGGGGGGCTTGTGGTTCTACTGCACTGGGTTCCTTGAGTGGCCAAGCCTTCATGCCCAGTTCCATCAGTACATGCAGTGATGAAAACAAATTCTCCCCTGGGTGATGCCAACAGCCCCAAGGTTTTTTTTTCCCTTCAGGAGTCAAGTTTTATTTTAAGTTTTAAACTTACTTATTTGTATTGAAGTAATGTTGGTTGATGTTGCTATTCACATTTTGGAAGTATAGGGTCCCTCCTTTGGTGAAGGGCTTAACTAACTCTGGAGATGGAGTGCCCCAGCTTCAGCAAAGAAACATACTTCTTGACTGACAATAGCCATCTTTCTTTTGGCTTAAACTCACAGGAAGATTTTCTACCAAACTCAGTCACATTCACCCTTAGTTAAAGTAGAACTCTTAGTTAAAAATAGAAATCTTTGTTAAGCATAATTTTCAAAAATTCCTTTTCAAATTAACCATGGATAGACTCTTTGCCAATAACTGTGTTTATTTTTTTAATGAATCAAATACTTGCTCAAAAAAACACTCATCCCATTCAGTTGATGTTCCTTCACGGCATGTTGTAGCGACTTCTAGGACCAGAGTCAGGTGCTTTGATGCGCTACCTAGAGCCAGTCCACAGAGCAGGGGTTTGGGGTGGCACGGCCCAGAGCACGGAGGGATTTCATCTTTATCAAGTTTATTGGCAGGTAACTTGGGAGGGCTGGGATTTCTTGCCTTTCTGCAGCCCTAAGATAAAGGTGTCTGTGCTGGCTGCTGTGCCCACCCATGCTGAGCTCACAGTCAGCGCTCTGGTGATGCCTGCTGGGAACTGGTCTGTGGTCTCTGAATAGAAGTTGCCATTCCTAGCCCATGGGAAGTCTGGGTAAGCTTGGATACTGGATTTTGCAATTGTTTTGTGTGAGAGACAGGGAAAGCTGTGAGGATTTGAAAAATCACCATCATTTGAATCCTTTTCACTTGAAAATTCATTTGTCAGTTCAACCAATATTTATTCAGCTCCTGCTCTGTTTGCCAACATAGCTGAAAGCAGACATGGAACCTGTAGCCCAGTGTGGGAGTCAGAGGAAGTGACAGTGGTGAGGCAGTGCAACATGTGAGGGCATCCAGGGGCAGATGGGGAAGGGGTCAGGCATGCTGGCAGGGCAGTCAGGGTGGGGAACCACTCAAACCTAGGGTCACCTGAGGCTTTTCTAAGGGGAAGTGCTTCTTAGCAGAAGCCTGGAAGGAGGGAGATGAGTGAAGAGCAGAAAGCACTCTTTAGGCAGAGTTCCACATGTGTGGAAACTTCCAGAAGGAGTCTAGTGTGGCTGGGAGGGAGGAGAAGGCAGAAGATAAGGTTGGAGAGGTAGCTGGGAAGGTTCTTCAGAGCCTGTGGCGGGCCACAGAAGGAGATGGAGTTTATTTTGGGTAGTGGTGGAGAGCAGCCCGTGTCCAGTCTCAGCATCAGGAAGGCTGAGCTTCAAGGCTGGGTCACCACGGCCTGCATGCACCTGTTGTCGGGGGCAGGGGGTCCCCATCACCTGTGCATTGTTCCAAGCTCCCTGGAAAACAATCATCTGTCATGCAACCTAGTAGATAAGAGTATGTACTTGGCTATCAAACATCTGGAGATTGGGTCCTCAGGATCAGGATCCAATCCTGATCCTGAGTTTATTAGTTATACAGTTTAGACAAGTGAATTAATCCTTCTGAGCCCAGGCTTCCTTACCTGGTAAACAGAGACCATTAGATCACCTGTTGCAAACACACTCACTTGATCCCTCTGGCAGATGGTGCAGCATGGAGGCTCAAACATGGGCTGATGAGTTCAGCTCCAGCCAGGTCACTGGGAAAGGACCCCGGTCTGCCGAAAGAGAAGGGCTGCAGGTGCCTCCGCTCACTGTCTCATCTCATTCTTTTCTCTGCTGTGCCAGCAGGTGGAGGGGGCTGGCTCGCCGCCTGTGGTCTTCTCATTGTACCTGGGCAGCGGAGGGACAGGTAGGGGGTTCGTGACTAAGAACGTGCTACACGTGCATTGTATTTCTGGTCAAGACCACAGCGACCATTGGTTGAGTCCAACTGTGCTCTTGGCCCATCCTGTCTTTGGGACAAAAGTGGGTGAAACCTCTGATGTTTGTTTGGGTCCCTCATACCTTACATTTCTATAGGCTGTTCTGTTGGACTTAGCACTGTGCTTTATTTTATTTTTTTTTTATAATATATATTTTTATTGTTATTTATGTCTTTTACATTTTGCATTCCCCTTGGGTAGCCCACTGTGCTTTAAATGAAAAAACAAAACAAATGAAAAACAAAGCAGTGTTGTAAACCAATGCTATCTCAATACAACTTTTTTAAATTGTATTTTTTTATTACAGTAACATAAAGGTGTTTGTGCACACCTCTTGAGATGCATGTCACGAGACCAACCCCATCATCAAAGCACCCATAATCCTCAACCTCCTTTCAATGGGCCCTCTACTCTCCCACTTTGCTCCCCTTTAGTAGCCTCAGTTCTGCAATCAGATTTCTAGGGTTTGCTATGGTTTAGTTTTGTCTGTTTCTTTGTGTTGTCTCTCTCTATTCAATATATGAGTGAAATCATCCCATGGTTATCTTTCTCCTTCTGGCTTTCACTTAATAACCCCTCCAGTTCCCTCCATGTTGTTGTAAATGGCAAGAGTTCATCTTTTTCTTTTATAGTTGAGTAGTCTTCCATTATATGTGTAGACCACATTTTTCTAACCCACTCCTCTGTTATTGGGCACCAAAGGTGTATTCACAGTTTGGCTGTTGTAAATTGTGCCACAGTGAGCACAGGAGTGCATATATCCCTTCCAATTAGTGCTTGTCCTCCTTTGGGTAGATACCTAGAAATGGAACTGCTGGATCATATGGTAAATTTATTTTTAATCAACCCGTTGAACACAATGCCATTAATTCATGGAACTAATGCATAGGATGTGTATGAACTAAGTTAGCTATGTTCTCCCCGTTCTTAAGGGGGACTGTGCAGAAGTTTTCTTAAAAACAAAGGTCACCTTAATATGTATCTCCCCACCCCCAAGACTCATCATGATCTGAGTCCTGTTGCTTCTCAGGTCACATATCCCGTGCGCACATTCTCTCACTGCCACTGAGCTACGTGCAGCTACTTGGCATGCTGCTCTCCATCCTCTGGGTCTTTGTAGGTGCCAGTGCTGTTGCTGTCTATGAAAGTCTTCTCTGTCACCATCACTTGTGCAGCTTCTGGCCAACACTCAGTTTTTTTGTTCTGCCTTCTTTGGGAAGCTTTTCCTACCAGACCCCAGTCTGTGCTCTTAGTAGACTCTGGCTCACTTCTCTCCTCGTCCCGTCATGGTGTGTTAAATTGCACATTCAAATACTTCCCTCATCTTCTTTCAGGGTCTATAAATTCCATGAGCACAGGAGCACAGCCTGTGGCTCCGCTACTCATGAATCCATTCCCAGGTACCACCCGGAGTTGCATACAATTTTCCCAAATATGTCTGGAATGAATAAATGGATGAAAACAAGATACTACCCTGTCCTCGTAAACAGGAAGACTTATGGAGCTGCTGCCAGGAAATCTCTGCAACATAAGAAATGAATCCACTTCGTTTATGAAACTGGAAATACCTGACGGGGGATTAAAGTTTTGGTCGAGATGACTCAAGCAGCAATAAATCTCTACCCTCTGGAGGCTTAAGATAGGATATTTGGTAGACGGTTCACGGTTAGATGAGGCAAGCTGTATTTCTGTGGTCTCTGCTGGAAGAGCCCTCTTTGTAAGTGCCTGGGGCCTGGGTTTATTTGCCCCAGGAATCTTTAGCTCTGTGTAATCTCCCGTCCTCTGGAATGAGTGGCTGAAAGCTATAGACACACGTTTGGGCTGCTGATCTCCTATGGTCTCCTATTGATGGAGCTTGAGGGGATGTAGGCTTGACTGTCCTTTTGTGGGATTTTAATTTATTTTTGGTCCTGAATGTATCACTGCCTCTACCCAATCCAGTTGTCACATAGTGGTTGCTCTGATCTCAATGCTTCTTCTTTCTTCTTTTCTTTGTGTTTGAGAGGAAAGTGAGAAGTCAGAATCTGACTCCAGAAACTCAGAGAAAAGGAGCCTGCAATGAATACAGCATTATTATGGACAACAATAAGTTTTCTGAATCTTCGTAATGGATTTTGTTTCTCAAGGAGAACTTTTATTTCTTTAGGGAACAATGGAAGGAAATCCATTCTTTTCACTTGTGAGAAATGTAGACTACTATGGGTCCCACGTTTGCTGTGTATGACTCAGAATGAAGAGTGTATTGCATCTGAAAGGCACAAACATGTTGTGTGTGAATACAGTGATGATTTTACAATGACCAAGACTCTCCTTCCCAAGTACTTTCAACCAATAGTGTCCCAAGGTTACTTAAAAGAAGGAAGAGCAAGAGAAGCCAAGACTTGAGCTATTTCATTTTTGAATCAAATGGTGCTTGCCATGCCAGGGAATTAGCACTATTCAGCTATGAATATTGGGGACAGGAATTCAAATAAAGAATTTTTAAGTTACATTTTTTTTAGTAGTGCATAATTATTTATTTATTTATTTTTAATATATATTTTTATTGTTATTTATGTCTTTTACATTTTGTATTCCCCTTGGGTAGCCCACCACCAATTCACCTGTGATCCATCTCCATGGTCCCTTGTGTTCTTTTCTGTTCCATTTTGGGCGCTTTTCTTTCCCTCCCCCCACCTCCCCCCGCCCCCCGCCGATTGTCTCTCTCCTATTTGGTTTCCTTATACTTATAGTCCTGTTATAATTGAACCCATTCGATATTTTTCTCTTTCTTTCTGGCTTATTTCACTGAGTATGATCCCCTCTAATTCCATCCATGTCGCTGCAAATTGCATGTGTTCATCTTCTTTGAATGCTGAATAGTATTCCATTGTGTATATGTACCACATCTTCTCGATCCAATCATCTATTTTTGGACATCTGGGTTGCTTCCATACCTTTGCTATTGTGAACAGTGCCGCAATGAGCATACGGGTGCATGTATCCTTTCGGATTAGTGTTTTTGTGTCCTTTGGGTAAATTCCCAAAAGTGGGATTGCTGGGTTGTATGGAAGCTCCATGTTTAGAAGTTTGATGAATCGCCATACAGCTTTCCATAGTGGTTGGACCAGTTCACATTCCCACCAGCAGTGTAGAAGAGTTCCTTTTTCTCCACATCCTTCCCAGCATTTGTTGTTGCTTGTGTTTTTAATGTGTGCCATCCTCACAGGTGTGAGGTGGTATCTCATAGTGGTTTTGATTTGCATTTCCTTGATTATAAGTGATGTTGAGCATTTTTTCGTGTATCTGTTGGCCATTTGCTTTTCTTCTTTGGAGAAGTGCCTTTT
>PVIJ01012365.1:0-50040 GCA_004024925.1 Scalopus aquaticus
GGGGGGAGGAGGGAGGCGAAGGGAGGGAAGGAAAAGGGCACAAAATGGAATAGAAAAGAACACAAGGGACCATGGAGGTGGATCACGGGTGAATTGGTGGTGGGCTACCCAAGGGGAATGCAAAATGTAAAAGACATAAATAACAATAAAAAAATATATTATAAAAAAAAACATGAAACAAATAAAGCTATACAAATGAAGAAAGAAAAAAGAATCTGGGAAGAAGGAAGAATGTCAAATGCAGGCTACGGTAAGAAGTACGCCTAGAAACCTGAGCGTAGCCGTGAGGCAGGAAATGGCGTAAAGTGCGGCTTTCCCCTTCCGTCCTTGCCTCCACCGCCAGCACCTGCGGCGGAGCATTTCTCCCGGGTCTCGCTGCCGACAAGGACACCCAGCGCCCAGACACATGCGCAGGGATCACATATGCCTTTGACTCCAGCCAAAGAGCACGGGTGTGCGCATGTGTAAATATGGACGCCTGTGCCCAGAAGGGAGGGCCAGAAGGACATCCTCAGTCAAGATGGTTGCTACGATGACAGTGATGAAATGCGACGAGCTGTGGGGTCACTCTGAAGTTAGGGGCTCAAGCTGCTGTCCCCTTGCCGGCTGGCCTGTCCCCTGATTCAGCATCAAAGGCCTGTAAAAATCTACTGGAGGCTCCAAAATTCTTTTTATCTGTGAGAACCGACAGCGCACCTACTTGGCCTGGGATGGTTGCACAACAAACACTAATACAAACAACCTCTGAATGTGAACAATCAGTGGGCTGTAATCACGAAGGGACAAGCCCTAGATGGTATCAACAGGAGAACTGCAGGGGAAGACTCGGAGACCAAGAGTTAAAAACACTGAGCTCTTTAGTGAAAATCAACATTTTCTAAAACAGTGGATGGCATTCTGGAAAAGCTCATTGAATGTACAAAATCCTCGGGGTACTTAGGCACCTTTTTTGGTGTGTGTGAGTGTGTAAGTGTATATGTGCATAAGTGTAAGTGGGGCTGTGGTTGTGCGTGTGTGTGTGTGTGTGTGTGTGTGTGTGTGTGAACGCAGCTGCTCAAGTGACCTCTTTATGCGCTGAGTCACTGGTCAGTCAGGGACCTCAACGCAGAGGGCCTAGTCACTGCTTTACTGGCTGTGTTTAAGCATTTTGTCCTCTTGTTACACTACTCCCAACAACAACAACAGTAACAGTAACAATTTAAAAATAGTATTCATACCTAGCTCCACTGAGAACTTGCAATCCCTGCACCAACCTCTTACACAGCATACGGCACTGATGCTGCCCAGAGCTGGTATCACCCTCACTGTGAGCAGGCTTTTACTAGGCTGGGCTCAGTTAGCCTTTGCTGCTTTTCAAATGTTAGAGCTTTATAGGATACTGTGAAGTGGAAATCGACACAAAAGATCTGGGCTGTTCAAGACCTGAGCTTTCCGAATTGCTCACGAATCATGCTTTCTACGAGACATCAGTCTTCTGTTTCCACCTCCAGAGTTTCCAAAGGTGGCTTGTAGCTGTCTCGCCGGCCTGGACCCCTAGACATACAGCCAGAGTCCCGTGCATTTACGGGCAATGGTGCACATTATCTTTACCTCAAGCTAGCTAAGGACTCGATTCTCTCATTTACTGAACAATCTCATTAGCCAGGTGAGGCAGTTAGTTCAGAACAAAAGAGGGGGTGCTTTAGAGTCAGACAGACCTACGTTCAAATCTTAAGTCTACCACATAAGTCTCTGAGAGTGTGGGCAAGTAATTTAACCTCGTTAAGCTTCTCCTTCCTCCCACACTGCAGAAAAGACAAAGGGAATTAGGTTTTACCTGCAGCATAAAGAATTTAAGTGAAAAATCAATAGACTCAGTTTTCCCAGAGTCAGCATTTTAAACACCCAGAAGGGTTTGCCAGAGAGGTTATAGAATTTTCTTTCCCACAAACCTTCACAACTGTGACAGAGCCTCGTTAGTTAGAGAAAGGGTTTCAGTGGAAAATTCCCCACTCAGAGTGCAATCTTGGAGATCTCTGAAGGACTTACAGGTGGTCTCTTTAGTCTCTTAATATTAATATTAATGCATTCTTGTACTGCTAACCTATTTGCTCAACAAAAGATAATTATTTCATGTAATCACTATTATTTATGTTTACCTCTAAAATATTCCAAGTTCCATTAAAATACATTAGAAAACGAAGACATATCTGTCTCTGCTGAGGTATGCTGGGCTCGGGGCCCTCAGTCAGTGAGTGATCCTCTGAACACCACCCTGCCCCCACCCTAGCCCCTCGGACATAAGACTACAGCTCCCAGCATGCCATCGACTGGACTTCCTGAGTGGGGAGCTTCTGGGAACAGGGAGCTTCCTGAGTGGTGATGTGAACCTTTAAAAGACTGTAGAGATTAGGTCCTGCACTCCTGCTTTTCTAGCTTCGACTTGTGCCCTGCTGTGGCTGGCAGGACAGATGGCATCGAGCTATGTATTGGCCAATTAATCTCTCTCTCTCTGACCTGTCCCCCTTAAAAATTAAACTTTTTCTTCTCTGTGTGTCTGCTTCTAAGTCTTGTCCTGAGGGTTTTTTATTAGCTGCTTCTCTGTTTCAAAATACCACAAAGTTCCCAAACTTAAGTGTCTGAGTATAACATTTGATTAACTTAGCCCTGATTTATTTTTTGTGGTAGCCAGAAAACAGAGGGAAAAGAAAACAAATGCAGAAAATGCAATGAGGGCCTCCCCGGTGGCGCAGCGGTTAGGCGCTGCGCTGTGGAGCTGTCGGCAGCGGCGACGCGAGTTCGACGCCCGGCCGGGGAGAATCCCACATGGCGAGGCAGACCTCTCCTGCCTTGCCCGCTGCTCCCCTCAGCAGTGTATTTCTGATCTGCCTGTTCTGCTACCTGCTCCGTCTCTGGTGAACCCTCTCGCCGCCCCACGCCTCTGGCCTGTACCCCAGCTTGTATGTATAAATAAAAAAAAAAAAAATGCAATGAGTTGCGGGCACTTATAGTGATAGTCAAACTGAGTAAATGAATGAGTCCATTTCTATGAATGGCCAATTGTATTTGGGGACATTGCTGGGTAAAATCAACTCAGTGCTTCCTCTCCAGGGCAGATCAGACCAAAAAGACTCTATTTGTATGTATGTCAGTACAGACAAATTCACTGTCCATGGTGTAGGTCCACCACTACACGCTGATAGTACCCACTCGACCTGGTAAACTAAAGTCAACAATTAAAAGGGTAACCCTTTCCCTGGTCTCTAGAAGCTCGAGTCTAAGAGCCAAGGCCCAGCTAGAGTGGCCTTGTGAAGAAGCTGCATCAACAACCAGAAGGGTTATCTCTGGGCAAATCAGTAACTTCAAAGAAAGACAGACCTCAAGGCTTACAGCATTTCTGAAACTCCCAGTACACAAAAAATAAGGCTCTAAATACATAGGGTAAGTTTTCGCAACCTTCCAGTTTCTCCTCAAAGCACAGACAATATGAAATAAATACATTAACAGAACACCTGCTCAGACGTTCTCTGTAAAAATTCTAAAAACCAAAACTGTTTTCCTTGCAGACTATACAAAATTCTCAGCGTGAAGCTCAGGATTCAGACAGCTTTTCCACAGCTATCTGGAGGTTGTTTCCAGGCTCAAATCCTCAGTCATGATTCTTTAATAAACTCACTTTTCCTTGGCTCAATTTATTGCAGTCAACAACTTAAAACTGCCTGTCATGGTGAAACATTCCATAAAAACAAGTGAGGGACCCTGAGAATTCACCCATTGTTTCAAAAACATTGACTTTGTCCTATACATGCCAAACTTTGGGCTACCCCTGGCAGACAATGGTGAGCAAGGCCTAATTCGTACTCTAAGGTCACTTGTAGCTAATAAGAAAAAACACAACTATGGAAGAAGTTCCAATGCAGAATAATGAGAATCTTGATAAAAGTAGAAAATGTGTGTGACAGAAATCCTGACCTAGTCTAGAGGTCAGTTAATGTAAACTAAACCTGGACATCAGTTCAAGGAGGTGAAAGCACATTTTTCACAGTAGCTACAGCAGCTGGG
This sequence comes from Scalopus aquaticus, assembly GCA_004024925.1. NCBI lineage: Eukaryota > Metazoa > Chordata > Mammalia > Eulipotyphla > Talpidae > Scalopus > Scalopus aquaticus. The sequence goes on from PVIJ01012365.1 coordinate 4,042, forward strand.
GAAAGAGACTTCCCAATAGAACTGAATTCAGTCCCAAAGACAGCTTGGGGACTTCAGCCAGCAAGCAGAGTGAGAGGTTCAGAGGATGGGAAAATACCTGGAGGAGACATCAAAAGTTGGGGATCCACGTTAAACTGGTCTAACAGGGTTTTTGCCAACGGCAGACCAGGGCTTTGACATCAAGGATGGGGGATGAGTAACTGGATCAGAGATCAAGATGGCCAGATATCCGAAATGGGGGGGATTTTGCTAAATGGACTTAGCAAGATTCTTGCTAAAACTGATCACACAGGCCAAGGACAGGGCTCAAGGATGAGTCAAAAAGAAGACAGACGGGTTGTCGAAAATTTATTTAAGGAGTCTTTGCCAAAGTTCTTCTTGCAAGAGGAGTATTCAAGCTGCAAACTGAAAGCTGGCTAAAGTGAATGAGGGCCTGCTGGAAGCAGAGAGAAGAGCACGTGTGAAAGCCTCAGAGGTGAGGGCAGTGTGGGGAACTGGGGGAAAAGTGAAAAAAAAAAAAAGCTGCTTGTGATTGGTAAGTGAAATGTGAGGCAGAAAGGGTAGGAAGTAAGACAAGGCACATAAGCAAAGAGATCTTGAGGCCTTGTCAATCTTGGTAGAAGTTCAAATGGGCCAATGCAGAAGATTTAACTGGGGGAATCAAGTGATTTGCTTGGAGAGGGGAGGGTGGGCACGGGAGTGGGGTGGTGGGGACAAGACCGGAGGAATCTGAGCAGGTGCTACAGTAATTTGGGGGTGTGTTAATGTAACCTGGGGAGAGGTGACGGCATGGGGCTAGAGAGAAAGGGCAGGATGACAATAAACAAATGACAATAAGCAAATAGTAGGACTTAGGATAGGAGAGAGTGAGGAAGCAGTCAGGGATGACGCCCGGTTTCTGATCTTGGCAGCTGGATGGGTACTGAAGTTAGGAACACGGATCGGGGTGGGGAAGGGGACACATTAGTTTGGGACACAGTACATTTGGGTTTAAGACACTCAAGTTTTGAGTGTCTTCCAGAGCCCAGCCCCCCAGACAGGCCGCACGCCTCTCACCTCCCATGCTGGCTGCCCCAACAACACTGAGACGTGGCGCGCCAGGGGGACAGAATTTCACAGCCCACACAAGCAGGGCAACTAACACCTCATGATCAAAATGTTGCCACTCAGGAGAGGGAAACTGGTAGATAAATTTGCTCTCTTTTTTTCATGCCAGATAACCTGTCCTGAGATCAGCTTTCAGAGGCTGGTCCTCCATTAGTACATGCTCTAGCCAGCTCAGTGCTGCCTGCTGGAATTCCTCTCCCTCACTCCCTCATTTTTTGCAATATCAGGCTCTGCTTTCTGATGCATCCAGATTAAGACAAGGGTCAATAATTACAAATAAAATTATAAATAGAACCACAGTGAGTAGAAGTATATCTAGTTGTTTCCATTAACTGCATCATCAGTAATATTTACTATGGTCAGACTGGAAAACAGTTCTGGAATGTTATCCCCAGCAAGACACCAGGTCTGGACCCCACCATCTTTACAGCTGAGGACTCCAAGACTCAGAGAGGAAAGGGCACTGCTCAAAATCACAGGCCCTGTCAGAGGTGTGCTGATACAGCACATTTATTTAGTGCCTACACTGTCAAATTTCCACATAAATGACTTCATATGGTGCCTGCAAATTAGGCAATTAGTACTACTGTTCCCATTGGATGCATAAGAAACAGGGGTGCAGAAAATGTGAAGTGCAAGATTCAAGGTCACAACACTGGCAAATGGAAGAATCAGTCTGACATCAGGCCAAAATCCCCACCTGTCTAGTTCTAGCCTTCAAGGCCCCCCCGCGCTCCCCCTCCCACCCCCAGTGGTCAAGAAGCAGCCCTGGTGATCTGCGGAGCTAAGGCAGAACAACATGGACTTGGCAGGTCCATGAATTCAGGACTTGAATTCAAGTCCGAGTTCTACTGCTGACTGGCTTCGCGTCCTTCAGTTGAATTCTCCAAGCTTCATATATTCAATGCCATACATGGGAATAATAACATCTACTCACTGTGTGGCTTTAAAGAGGCAATGAGGGTCCTCCCTGGTGACCTAGGGGTTAAGTCTCAGCACTACCATGAAGGCCCACCACGATGGCCTAGTTCAATCCGTGGCCAGGGAGCTGACCCACATGGCACAGCAGACCTCTCCTGCCTTGCCCGCTGCTCCCCTCAGCAGTGTGTTTCAGTAGATCCGCCTGTTCTGCTCCCCACTCTGTCTCTGGCGAATCCTCTCACCCATCCCACCTCTGACCTACACCCCAGCAGTTCTAGGCAAAATTAAATAATAAATAACATCTTTTAAAAAAATAAAGAGGCAATGAGAAAATATATGTAAATATACCACCACAGAGTTGTATACAATAAGTGCTTAATAAATGTTAGCCCGTATCAATTCTCTGAAACCAAAGATGCCTTCCCCAAACAATACCAGCTTCTATTTTGTAGGAGCTTAATTACGTGCCAGGAGGCTTGCTAAGCATTTTCTATAAGAGAGGAACTATCGTCCGATCATGCTCACGTGACCGAAGAGGGAGACGAAGGCCATGGACTTCTCCCAATCTCTCGTTGCTACTAACCACAGATCCCAAACCTCAATCTTTTATGTAACTCCCCTTGGAACTTTGTCTTCTCTGAGGAGCAGTTTTAAACCTTACATTTTAGAGTTTGCTTTTGTCCCAAGCCAGAATACTGGAAAGTAATCAGTCCTACGTGTGAGTTGTATTTTCCGTATGCACACTGAAACATATATTCATCATCCAAACTCATCATTAAAACTAAAAAGTGTTAGTATTCAAAATACTCCCCCAAATATGAGAGGACAAGAGTGGCATAAGGTTGATCACTGTTCCAAGTGATCAACTCTGATTTAAATATACGTGGGGCCGTTCCGTTCTCTTGCTGATTTAATGTATCTTTGAGATTGTCAGGGTAAGTGTTGTTCAAAAAGATAAAATGAAACACACTTGTCAAACCTGGAGGTAGGGGAGAAGAAATGTTCTTTCACAGAGACCTAAGATCACCTCACATTCCCCAGAAGATCACACTTGGGGAGCACACTGGCCCCTCTGATCCCTAGAAGGTCACATCATGAGGATAGATGTGCAGGCCTCATTCTTTGTCACGGACTGTTTCCTGTGCCAGAACAACCAGTCACATAATAAAGGCCCCAATTAAAGTTTGCTGAATCAATGACTAATGTTTATGAAGCCTGTTATTCTCTTGTTTTACCTCTACCTCCTTTGATGCCCTAAAGTGCTCACCTTCCCTTATAGATACAGTAGATTTACTCAGAAATGTTCGACTTAAAATGATTAGCCCTGCAAAATTGGCTTACTTTGAGGAGACCCTGCTGTGTTTCCTTAACTGCTCTGCCGTTTGGTTTCTGTGACTGTGAAGAAATACCTAGGAGGCTTTGATAAACTTCCACAATCACATTTGATTGGCACTGGATATTTTTCACTAAGTGAGGTTGGTGTAAAAGATGATATTATGCAAATATTATGAATTGGGCCACGAAATATTATGCGGTCATTGACTATTATGCATTTGGCTAAAGAATGTCTTACCAGATGCTCTTAAGACCAAGCCTCGTAACCATTTGTCTCAAAAGGCTTATGGGACGCTAGTTTGAACAGGGAAGAAGGGATGAGTGGGTTCCAGGGGCCGGAAAGGACCCAGTGTGCTGGCGGAGCTAAGAGGACGCACCCACAGCCAGCGGTGCCTGTGCCCGCTCTAACCCTATCCTCTTCCCCTCACCTGCAGCCACTGGAGTGTCACCCACTCTTCCCAGACTCCCTCCAGAATATTCTGGGATCAGAGTCTGCTACCAAATTAGATACCTCAATTAAAGGTTGAATACACCAGAAGTCTAAATCTAAATCTATCCAGGAGGATAGAAAGGCCTCGGCAGGGTGGTTTCTTGTGTATATAATTAGTTATCCTAAAAGACAGTAATAGTGTGCTGCATGCACTATTATGTGAAGCAATTAATACTATGCAAAACCCTAGTTCACATTATAAATGCCATTTTTCCCTCTTTGCTGGAGGATATGGGCCAAATTTCTATTAAATATTCACATACCTCTTGAATCTTCTTATGTATTCAGTTTATCTTTGAACACGGAAACAAGGAGAGATCATACGACTAATTTAAAGAAGCAAAATAGTAGAAACCATAAAAAGCTAAGTTTAAGAAGAAATTAGAGCAGCCGTTCAACTCTGCTGCCATGAAACACAAACACAGAAGTGAGAGTTCAATTCCCCAAATCTTTATTCTGGAAATAATGTCCTCTCTTGCTTATGGAAGGAGAGCAACCCCTCACAACCTTTTATGGATCCTTTTTAGAAATAAGTGGCTGAAGAAAGAGAATGAGCAGCTGCACAGCGGGTTGCTCAGCAGCCCCAGCTACTATGAGCACCACGCGATGCGGGGTCTGATACTGGCTAAGCCAGTGCAACTGCACCACCCAGCACAGAACTGCGGCTGTGTCCCATGGCTTGTGGAACAGACAAACCAAAAGGATCCTCCCAAGCAAGTGACGAGCAGGTAAATAACTTTAAAAATGCTACATGGAAACAAAATGCAAATGGTCCACAGACAAATGAAAAGATGCTCGGTCTCACTCATAATGAAGAAATTAAAACTGAAATAGTACTTTCTTACCTCCCCACTAGTCTTCTGAAAGAGCCTCCTGGCAGCTTCCTCTCTTCCACTCACGTAGGCAGAGCAATCCTGAAAAACAAAAATCAAGTCGTGTCATTCCACGGTCTGAAACCTGGCTTCCTAGGGTACTCTATAGGTATGTTGAAACAGAAGTTACATGCTATAACATAAATTGAACAAAAATTTTAGCATTCTACAACTTTTTTGCATTCACAATGTCTTAGAAATCTTTTCATGTTCCCCACAGAGACCTGCCTCTGACTTTTTACCTGTTGCATAATATTCACAGTATGACTAAGGTCCCTTTAGCTATTCTCTCATTTGTGAGCACTGGGTAGGAGTGAACAACCTGTATATGTCTTTCTTTTGTCATATGAGTTCTTCTAAGGAAGATACTAAAAAGGAATTAGAAAAAAACTAGTAACCACTGTCAAGCTGCCTTCTGAGCTACCCGTGGGACACCCACAGTGGCAAAGGAGAGATCTATTTACTCATCATTTTTTAATTCTAAGAAATCCTTATCTAGACTTTGGTTATCTTTATTTCATTCCTTTATTCTATTTCTTACTTATGAATAGTGGAACTCCTGTATTTACATTTCATGTTTCTTAAGTTCCCTTTCCTATGAACATTTCCACAAGTCTTTATATTGCATCATTGGACAATTACCTAGCTCAATTTTTTAACTTGCAAATTTGCTCTCCCACAGTGTCCATTTTAGAATATCTTTCTCCACTGTGGCTTGCACACTCTTGGCTCACGTCCTGGAACAACCACTGACCCAGGTAGTAGGGCTGTGGAACGCAGGAGCTGGCAGGCCACACCTGAGGCCCCAACCACTGTCTGTTTCATCCCAGGGCCTCGCTCAGCCACCAAGGGAGTGTCCAGTAGCTCCTTAGGTGATGACCACGGGCTTGCCAGGCTCCGGAAAGAGCATCCTGTTCTTGTGCATCTTCAAATCTTCGAGCTGAAGCCGTCTTCCAGTGGGGACCTGCTCTTGGACAACTTTCCAAGCAACACACAACTCACAGTGCCATCCAAGACTCCCATGGCCCACAGGAAGCGCATTCTCAATGCCCTCATGACTCGACTGCCCCTTCATGAGCTGAAAAATCCTACTCATTATATCTGACTGCTGTGTGGTTTCCCCAGGAGTACAAACTGAAGTCCTGGGGAGAGTTTGTCAGGTTCACCTGGTGATAAAACTCAACGTGCGCGCTTTGAGGGCATCCCACAACCCGTGCAGTGCTCATCTGTACACTCGCTGCGCCTACAACCTGGAATTCAGTCCTCCCGGGCGGCTGGCATGGATGAGGTGACCGGGGAGCTTCTCATTCACAGTGAGGAGAACACTAGAGACACTCATCAAAAGACTGAACGTTTTCCAAGACCAAAAAAAACCAACCAAAACAAGGGGAGTGGAAATGTAAATCTTCTTGAACAGAAACAGACAAGATACACAGGGCCATATAAACGTGCCTTCCTGCAAACAAGTTTCACAAATACACTACAGAGCATAAAACAAATGCTTACAAATTAGCCAGATGAGCAGAATCTCTTCCTTCTTTCATTTAGAAGTTCCTTTTTCTAACACTCTACCACATAGTCATTTTTTGAAAATTAATTTGACTTCTATGGATTTTATCCTGGATACTAATGATATTCTAAAGAGTCAGCTAGTAAGATTTATCTTTTGAAGTTATCTATTATTTCATCCAGATAATCTTCTGTGGAGATACAATTAAAAAAATATCAGTGATGTCTAAAATATGAAATATTTATGAGGGCAAAATTAAATGAGCAAGTGGTGATGATTTAACTTTTGTTAGGTAAGACAAAGTTTTTGATAAGGCTTTTGTGTTTTTACTAATGTAAAAAATTACATTATACTAATCTGGATAAATCACCTCATCAGCCTTTGTGTACTCAGATATCAAAAAAGACATTTCTGGCATATGGGACATGGTTGTGAGATGCTACATTTATAAGATTTCAGATAAAAATAACGAGATTTACAGATTTATTGCAGAATGTAAATTTACTACTGCTCTTAAATGAAGAAACCTATAAGGTAGCAGTATAAGTTACATTTATTTGTTGTTAAAGATACCTTCAGTTTATTCAGAACTTTCAAAGTGCTACAAAAATGTTTCAAGTAACATTTAGGAAAATATTACTTCAGTCTGATGTGTTTTCTTTGGAAAATACATTTTCAAGGGATATAACTTATTTCCGAAATTGACATTATGATGTAAGTTCTTGAATAAGCACCAAAGGTGACTTTTCTTTAATGGGAAAAGTAATGGCAGTGTTATGATTTCCGATGTTACTCAGGTAAAGAAATGTGTGCTTTAGGATCTACTTGCCAGTTCTCTTTTGGAGCCAATGTATAATATGTCTTATGACTAACAAGTTAAAGTATGAAAAAAGAACAGGAAGACACTCCTGACACTACATAAAATATGCATTATTTGTGATGAGGAAAAAGAAATAGATCAGGCATGCTTGAGAGGTAGCCTTAACCAAAAAAAAAAAAAAAAAAAAAAAACCAGTCATAATTAGTAAACAGGTAGCAATAAAAAGGTTTTAAAGAAACTAGGAAAGTAACTGAGTTTGCTGAAGGTGGAAGTCTTTATTCCTGATCAAAGCAACTGATACCTCCCAGCAGTCACTAACTTAAAGGAAGGGGGTTAGTTTTCCAGTATAAATTGAGCAGCTTTTTTTTTTAATTTTTTTTTAAATTTATTTTTTATTTATACATACAAGTTGGGGTACAGGCCAGAGGCGTGGGGTGGCGAGAGGGTTCACCAGAGACAGAGCGGGGAGCAGAACAGGCAGATCAGAAATACACTGCTGAGGGGAGCAGCGGGCGAGGCAGGAGAGGTCTGCCACGCCATGTGGGATTCTCCCCGGCTGGGTGTCGAACTCGCGTCGCCGCTGCCGACAGCTCCACAGCGCAGCACTTAACCGCTGCGCCTCGGGGGAGGCCCTGAGCAGCTATTTTTAAATCACTGCTTTAGCTTCCTCGGTTTGGTCAGGAAGATTCAGCTGTTGTACTGTGCGGTGGTTGGAAGGGAAGCAATTTTAGAGGTGAAAGAGAAATCAAACTGTATCTTAAATGGTGTCTTCACACTTACTTGGTGCTAAACCAAATGAAACAAGTCCTGTACAAGCTGTAATACCTATCTTTGAAAACTGGCCCATTTACTCTAGGTGCTTAAAATACAAGTACTAGTGAGTGATTCTTACATATTTTGAGGGAGAAACTTGTTTTTCTTTCCCTTGATTTTATTTTTCACTCATGTCAGTGTTTCAAAATGGATCAAGTATTTTTAAAAGGATTACAGAAAAGATTTCATTCTTCAAAGTACTTTCTATATAATGTCTTATTTGATTATTAATATTATGTGCTTTCCAAAAAAGTGAATTACTACACTTATGGACTATCATTAGTCAATAGGTTATAAGGGGCATATCAGTCTTATTATAATAAAATTAAATTTAAGGGGCAAATAACAAGTTTCATCTGCTTTTTCAATTTTTATTTCAAATTTTAATCTCCTTGACCTCTACTTGATTCATCTGTGACTGCTATCTCCTCACACACCCATCAGAAAAATGTACTTATGCTTAGTCTTCATTCCTGCTTTGGTTGCTCTATTACTTTGCTTGGACAGCAGTTTGTCCTTTTTGTTGAGTTTGTCGTTGTTCTTAGTGTGGGTCTGTCTTAAATGTACGACCTTGGCTCTGGCATCTTCTATGTGGCTGAGACTGCCCCTTAGTCTGTATTCTCTGACAGTGGGTGTATCCTGCTTGGGGAGATTGTTGACACAGTGAATAATCCTCATTCTGGGCTAAAAATGAGGACATAAGAGGAAGTGATGATAAATTTGAGTGCGTGAAAGTGCCTTCAGGAGGAAGGTCAAGGAAACAGTACAGAAAGAGGGCTTGAAGGTTAACGTATTACCACATATCTGCCCAGGGCAAGGCTGGGTGGAACCACATCTGTTAGTCCAGCAAAGCTTCCTCATCCTCTACAAAGCGATTTCTAGAATTGTTCTCTGAGCAACAGCACTTGCTTCATGTAATCCTTGGAAACTGCTAAACTTCGGCTGCCCCAGTCATTTGCAGTATCTGCTCCTCCTGGTACTGCAGCTGCTTCTTTCTGCCAAGAAGCTGGAGTCACATCCAAGTGGCCTTCAGAGGCAGATGCCTTTGTTTCCATGTGCCATGTACAATGGCCGATAGTCACGTGTTTGCTCCGTCAGCGTCCCAGCACCCAGCTGGGCATACCAAGTCACAGGTAGATTTAGAACTGAGCCCCTGGTCCTAGGTGAGAGATTAGGTAAAGCTCAGGGGACTGCATGAGAACGTGTCACCAAAGTGTGTGTGTGGAGGAGGATGCCTCACTTCCAAATACAGGTTCTAAAAGTGTAAAAGTTCCAACATACTTGAGCTGCATTAGTGACCTTGTGATTCTTGAGTAATCACATCACCCCTCCCCACATCATGGTTGATTAGGGAAGTTTAGCTACAAGCACTGAGGCATCTGGTGAATTCCATTCGCACCCATCTCCCTAAAGACCCCAGTAGATGGTGGCACCCATGGACCTCCAGTCCAACTCATTGGTTCTGTGTTCTCAACTGGACCCACACCACGCCAAGTGAGCCTTGCAGAGGTCTTGCTCAGGGGTTATGTCCTCCCTGAGAATAAACTCAATGAACTGCTGTTGAGTTGGGACCACTGCACCCACACGCAACACCCGTTTTACACAACACAAGACTCACTCCCAGAAAAGAGCACAAAAGTGCACGATGGGGCCTCCCTGGTGGCGCAGCGGTTAAGCGCTGCACTGTGGAGCTGTCAGCAGCGGCCACAGGAGTTCGACGCCCAGCGGGGGAGATTCCCACATGGCGTGGCAGACCTCTCCTGCCTCGCCCGCTGCTCCCCTCAGCAGTGTATTTCTGATCTGCCTGTTCTGCTCCCCGCTCTGTCTCTGGTGAGCCCTCTCGCTGCCCCACACCTCTGGCCTGTACTCCAGCTTGTATGCAAAAAATAAATAAATCTTCAAAAAAAAAAGTGCACGACAGCTTTCAAACATGCTGCACACCCACATCCCGGCCAAGAGCCCACATATGCTCCGGGTTCTGGGTGCCAAGGTGAGGACCCTTTCCCCTCCTGGCACCTGAACAGACCCAATGAGTAAGGTCACAAACCAAGCTAACATTTAAAAATACCCCCCAAACATACAAGGCGACCACTTGAGCAAGAATGTGGGGGCAAAAAAGGAGACATACATAGCCTGATGTCTTCCATGAGATAGTTCTGCCCAGAGGCTGTGGGGGGAAGAAGGCTGCCGAAGTCCACATCCACAGGCCTCAGAGGTGACCAAAGGGGTGCATGGGAGGCCTTTGAGGAGCACCTGTGGCTCCAGGGAATGACATGGAAATGAACTGCCACGCAGCCGCGCCCCCTTGGCCGCGGCCTCTTTCCTTTGCTAGGTTCATTCTCAGACGTCGTTTCAGTGAGTGCTCTTTCTTCAGCCAGGCCTGAAACCCACTCACATTTGCTCGGGTAAGTTCTGTGTTGTGGGGAGGAGCCAGGAGTAGGGACAGAGCTCACCCGAGGGGTGAAAAAGTCTTGGGAATTCAGTTATTGCCAAAGCACCAGCCCTCAACAGGAACCCGACCTCTCAGCCCCCGCCACAGTCAGAGCTGAGCTCTGGGCGCACACACCGGAAGTGAAACTCGGTGTTTGTCACTCAGGCTGAGGACCCGGCAAGCCAAAGGGAGCGGTTTGAATGACTTCTTATTTCGTATTTCGTCTAGTCTCCTGTGAGTTTGCTTGTTATGTTGTCCTATTATTCTGAGCAAAGCGCCAAAGGAAGCAGGTCAGTGTGGAACATGCCTGTGGGTGCCTCTGGAGGGGCATGTTCTAGAAGACTGAAAAGTCCCAAACTGCACTTCAAGTTTGGATTCTGTGTTATCAGCATGTTCGTTCTTGGATAGTCTTAATTTCCATGGAGTTTACTCTGTAAGCCCACCCATTTTAAAATGTGAAATGTTCTAGTTTTCAAGTGTTGGCAATCATTTCAAGTTCAAAATCCTGCAGACCAAAAAAAAGAAAACAACAAAAAAACCCCACAATATGTTGTGTGTCAGACACATCCCGTGGCAGCTGGTTTGCAACAACTGGTGCCTCCATTTATGTTCCATAGATCTGTCTCCTTATGTTCCTCAAACCCTGTCTATGTCTCAAATTTCAGAATCCCTAACATGCAATTTAATTGGTTTCTGGCTTGGATTGAGCTCATTCCTAGCCCAATCACAGGGTGGGTAAGATGGTCCTTCCAGGAGGTGTAGGTGCAAAAGTAGGGTTGGCAGATGAGCTGAGTGACCAAAATGTCCAGATTGTGTTTCCTCTTTCGATCATACTGTTGAACTGAGAAGGGAGCAGAGAACTTGTCTTGTGTGAACTTTCTGAACCTTCATAAGTAAAAGGAATCCACAACCATAAGACATGAGGTGAAAATCTCCCAGCATGCTTACAGGTGGTGCTCTAACTCTGACAGGCCTGTGGCAGCATCTTCTCAATTTGAGAGAACAGAAGAAACGTGGGCATTCATGCCAGCTATTCTTGAGGCCAAGATGGACTCTATTTACATCTCCAAATTTTTCACATTTCCAAACTATACCATGCCTCTCTATATATATATGTATTGCTTGGAAATGGGTCTATGCCTGTTGACCTTTCCTGTAGCAACAGTTCCAGAATATTCTCTTCCCTGTAAGAAAAACTATAGGCAATTGTCACTTTCTGAGGTGAGCTTGTCTTTGCCCAGTTCCTATTTTCAGAGATGGGGAGAAGGGCTGGCAATGCGGGGCCCCCTCTGATTTACTGTCTCTGTATTATGAAAGACAACACTGATGAGTCTTACAAAGATTTCTTTTCAAACATCCCATTTCTGGAAGGTGCCACCAAAGGGCTTTGTTGCTCTTTCTATCCACCGACAACAGAGCATGGAAGAGACCCCCCCATTCGGAGCCAGAACCCGATTGTGGGTTCAACTCACCATTCACTGGCTTCTCTGAACATACATAAAAACAGACAAAACAGAATGAAAAATAAATTAGGCCGGCTTCCTCAGGTTTGGGGGAGGAATGATGAAGCCCCGAGGAACGCTTCTGAATTACTATCTCTCTTCTAAGGGAACACTAGACTGGGGCTCCAACCAGGCCTGTGAAGCACCCCTAAGAACACGTTTATGTTTTCTACTTCAATCTGTTTTCAACCCTAATACTTGACCACAGACAACCAAAGACTCCAGAGGAAGCCCCAAAGCCTTCGCTATGGTCTGGGAGCTGCTAGTCACTGATATTTGCAACATGATCATATACTAGGGGTATCTCCTACTCTCCCTTTAATTTACTACTGCAAAAACTTGAACCTTGGCAGTCTATACTGGTATAGTGGACATTTAATTGTCTGTGGGTCATCTCTTCTCTCTGATAACAACACACTAATTTTCTTTGAACCTCCTCTTGCATGCCACCCCCACACTAGTGTGACTCTGGCACCAGGCCTGGGTACCAGGCCTGGGCCTGGAAGATCACAGGGCAGCGGCTGATTAAGAGATGGGCATGTGTCCCAAATTAAGCCAGTGGAAACCAGCTCGGAGACTGCTGCGACTCTAGAGAATAAAGGGTCTGACCCTGGCATTCCTGGGCTGGAAGGAGGCGGCCTGGGTAGTCAGTCACTCGCCACCTTGTAGGGGATGCTGGCTGGTGAATGAAATTTACACAGAGGAAAGCAGGGTGCAGGGAGAGGGGCAGCGACAGTGTGCTTCACGTTGTTTAAAGCCCAGGATCTGACCAAGTCTGAGCTCACCAGCTGAACTTTCTAGTTATGCTCAATCCACCCTATTTTTCTTTAAGCCATTGTAAATTGAGCACATATTTCATAACCAAAATAGCTGGCACTAAAACACCTGGTATAGGTGCTCCTGTACCCAAATCCCACAGTTACCATATACTCTCGTGATTGGACTTTACCCACTCATATCAACCCACATGAGAATCCATTCCTGAAGCAAGCAGGAACTTGCCATTGCTGAGATACAAGTTTTCTTGATCATTCTACAGAAATCCTTTCTGGACCATGGGTTTATCAATAGTTGCATTTTATCACTAAAGAACAGGGCCAGCCACTCAGCCACTTCCTACAGAAAAAACGGCCCTGAAGTCAGAGCACCACCTGAGCAACTCCTGGGAGCTTCCTAAGGCCTTGAGACCCGCTGGAGCCCAGGGTCACCTCTTCTGCCATCTGCCTCCTGGCGCATGACTGTCTTGCTACGATCTTCCCACTGTGTACCCAGTCTGCTTGCATAAGCAGAGCTCTCCTGCTTCAAGAAAGAGCCAAAAAAAGCCGTGTGCCTGCACTGGAAGCCTGAGTAAATAAACTGACTATCTGCCAACTCCTGTCAGAGCACATGTGCCCTCATTCACCTGCAAGAAACAAATAACCTGGCAAAAGACGCCCAGAAACCCCCAGTGTCCAGGACTCTGAGTTCAGGCAGAGAACCAGGTTGGCTCCAGGGGCCGGAAGGACAGCACCCCGATCCAGCTCTGTCACACCAGGAGAGTGTGCCTTGGGTTCCGGTCTCCCCAGATCCTCCACAGGGCCCAGGGAAGACAGGTCCTTGGAGAGTCAGGAACATCACACATCACAGGAGAGGGAGGGGAGGCAGGAAGGAGTGGGAGGGGACGAGAGGGCAAAGGTGGGGACAGGGAAGGGAGGAGGGAGGGAACAACAGCTCTACCGTGACCCTTTAAGTTATTGTGGTATAGACTAGACATCAGACTGTACCCAAATATTAAGATAATTATAGTGAAGAAAATGTACGGAACACAAATGCTCCATGCCATCAACATATAAAACTGGGCTGTGACAAGTGTGTGCTACTGGAAGTGCTTTTTAAAGATTAATATAAAGACAGATATATGAGAGAAAGTTCCAGCTGTCCAAAAATACACAGCACGAATAGTAGAAGTCTCCCTCCACACTAACTTCCCGGGCTTCTCCCCCCTGGGTTAACAGGTTTTTCTTTACTTGCAGGGGAAAAAAAGCCTATTCGTGTGTGTGTGTGTGTGTGTGTGTGTGTGTGTGTGTGTGTGTGTGTTGTACACACATATAACTGTAAGTGTATGTATATATACATATATATATGCACATATATATAACTGTTCTTAAGCGAGCTCAAACTACATGTTCTTACTCGTTTTCCACTTAATAATAAGACCTGAAACATTTTCATAGCAACACAAACAGACCTCGCTTTCTTTGAATGGTTTCCTGATAACCCACGGAAGACTTGTTTATGTGATCAGTCCCCACGCGGGGAAACTGTGGTTGTTCATACTACTTGCTACTGCAAACAATTCCACTTCTTGGTGTCTATCTACAGGGTGAAGTCCCAAATGGGACTGATTCAATGACACTATGCACGTTCATTTTTGATAGATATCAACTAGATAACGATTTATTTGTTAGCAATAAGCAGTCACCTGCATCAATTTACATTAAATCTGTTTGCATATAATTAAAAACCTAGAGTAATTTTCACCTTAGCACATGAGGTAGCTTCTGACTCTGTAAAGCAAGCCCAGAGGTAGGAATTCAGAGAGTCATTAGAGACCTAGGCTGCTTCTTTCCTTCTGTTCCACCACAGAAAGTGTGCAGGTTTCCATCCTCAAGGCCACCTCATGCTCCAGAATGGTGACTGGAGCTCCGTATCACCTCTGCATTCCAGGGAGCAGGAAAAAGAAGGACACAACTCCTAGAAGAGTCAGCTTCCTCTAAGAGCCTTCTGGGAAGTACCAAAAATCTCTGCTCACATCTCATTGGCCTGAACTAAACCACCTGACCATATTCACAACTCATTGGCCAGAACAATCACATGACCATGCTTACAGCTCACTGTCCAGAACTAAACCACATGACCAGGCTTACAGCTCACTGACCAGAACAATCACATGGCCACTCCACATGATAAAGAGGCTGTAAAATGTTTGGGCAGCAATGAAGTCTACGAAACAATTAGGACCAGCTTCTACAGAAGAAAGGGGAAACTAGCTTCTCCCACACATCATTACTCATCTTGATAAATTCCAAAATGCTGCTTCTTTTCAATTTTCAGCAGAAAGAGGTGGATATATACATCTAAAACAAACAAAAGTGCTCTTTTGCAACTCCCACTTTCTGTGGCTATGCTTCATCTCTCTATTAATGTGGGCATTTGGATGTCTTCATCCCAGAGCAAAATGGGAAAGTCATCTGGAGAGCAGAGCAGCCCTGAGAAGTTTCTGGCACAAGACTCTAACAGCAGCTGTCATCACAAGGAAAGCCTCAATTCATGCAAAATGAGCCCTCACCAACCCATCATCCAGCTTAACAAGTATGAACTCCTTCACAAGTTTTTTAACTCCTTTCCACTCCTCCATATTTTGGGAAGAAAACCCCGGTCATACAATTCCATCTATAAATATCTCCAAAAGTTAAGGACTCAAAACCAAAACACCACACCTTCATCACTCATAAAAATAATAACTATCCCTTAAGAATCATATAAAAAACTTGTGTTTAACTTTCCAAGTTTCATCAACTTTTTAACAATTTGCTTGAATCAAGAATCCACATAAGATCCTACATGGCAATTAGTGGATATGCTTAAGTCTCTTGAACTGGCAGCTTTCTCCATCTATGATTTGCTCACAATTCAAGTAAAATTATGAAAAAGTTTAAACACATATAAAAACCTACAGGCATTTCAATTTGCAATCAGGGGTCTAACTAGTACTTAAAGCTGTCCCTGCCTTCATCTCCAAATCCTGGCACCCCCACTCCACCCCTCCCTTTGGACCACCATCATCTCTTCCTGGGCTACTGTGATGGCCTCTTTAACAGGCACCCCAGGTGCCTGTCCATCCTCTACATGGCACAGATTCGATCTGGTCACCCCTCCGCTCAAACAGAAAGGGTAAAATAATGAATAAAACTACTGATAGAGAACTTGTGATATTTACCTTCCTGTGATTTTCACAAATTCAGCTCTGAAAGCAGTTTCCAAATGCGACTGCCACAGATGTTGGGTGCTCCCCTGAGAACACAATATCAAATATCAAATGGTGCATGAAATATTGTGGTGCTGGAGTCCCCTGTCCACAGCGCAGGCAAGATCCTTGGTGCATGCACTCTTGGCTTAGGTTGGGCCTTCAGGTATGTCCTGCGTCATATCAAAACCCAATTTTCTGGTTCACTTTGTATCTGTTCTTGTTGCAGGACAGCCTTTTCTTGGTTTGGACCCTGTGTGCCAAATTTGCCTCTGTGCAGTGTGGCTCAGGGTCCTTGTTTTCAATCACCTTTGATGCTAATTTTCACTTTTTGTTCCTAGATCTCAGTTGGGGCTAGAACTAGCCCCCTCAAAACTGTCATTTCCAATGTAAATCAAAACCATAATGCAATGTTACCTTATACCTGTGAGAGCAGCTACTCACCAAAAGGAAAAAAAAAAGTAAATTTTGGTAAGGAGGTAAAGAGAAGAGAATCCTTGTACACTATTGGTGGGAATGTAAATTGGTGCAGCCATTATGAAAAGCAGTATAGCAGGTCCTCAAAAAATCAAATACAGAAATTCCATACGATCCAGTTATCCCACTTCTGGGTATTTACCTGAAGAATATAAAGACACGAATTCAAAGAAATAGAAGCCTCTCCATATTCACTCCATATGCAGCACTATTCATAATTGCCAAGAGCTGGAAACAACCTAAGTGGCCATCAACAGGTAAACAGATAAAGAAAATGTCACACACACACACACACACACACACACACACACACACACACAGAGGAATACTACTAAGCTATAAAAATAGGAAATCCTGCGATTTTCAGCAACATGGATTGCTCTAGAGGATACTAAGTGAAATAAGTCAGAAAAAGAAAGGCATATAATAGTGTATGATTTCACTCATATATGATACATAAAGAAACACCACAAATGAGTAAATTAAATAAAACAAAAATAACTTTCGGACTACAAAACCAAGGGGTCAATTGTATGAAGAAAAAAGTTGGACTGTTAGTGGTGAACTGAATCTAGCATATATGTTATATAATGTTATAATGCAATGTTTAATGTTAAAAAATTAAACTTGTAATTTCCAATAAACTCCACACACCTATTCTGCCAACACACACACACCATCACCACCACTAACATCACCACCAAAGGCATGTGAGTTCAGATAATTTTTCCTTAATTAGCCACATTAAATTATCACTATATCTCCTACTTCCTTCTGTCCGGAAGGAATTAACCATGTAGTGAGGCAATGAAACCGCACCCTACCCAACCTGAATGTAAGAACGAATGTCCAGGCCAGCTTGTGAATCTGGTATTTGGGCTAACACAGATTCCCTGGGATGTTGAGTAATCAGAATTTACTGTATTTATTTATATAAAAATATGTATCCAAACATAAATTTAGGTAGTTGGCAAAGATGAAATCACACAGTCTTGTTTCAGTGGGCTTACTGAATAAATTAAATTGTTTAAATCCTGGGGTCGGCTCTGTGCATTGCCAAAGAAGGGTGTGACAGCAGGAGGAAGAGAGTTATTTTTCAAGTTGGTTCATTCTATTTTCTTCCCCTACTCTGATCCCAAATGTTCTTGGCTTATCTGTACAAAATAGTTTCCCAAAATAATTTCCTCCCCAAGAATCTCTCTCTCTACTCCTACAATGGAATAAATGAGAGTCTTCCCAGTGGTTAGCCTGTGGATGAACTTTCTACCTTCCAGAAATAAAGCCTGGCCCTAGCCAGCTAATCCTGTGTCCTGTGAACTGTCCCAGCAGGGAGGGGCAGGCTGCTGAGACCCGGTCTTGTGCAAGACCCTCGACCCCAGGAGCAGTGCCCAGCAGAAGCAGGAATGTGCCAGGCAGGGCCTCCCAGCTGTTCCCAGGCTCTGTATCTTCTCCAACAATCTACTGGCTATTTGGCATGGGTCATTTAATCACTTGCTATTTTTGCTATGACTCTGGCTGCTATTTTACTAGGGAATCTGATGGGACATATCTGATATCTCCTTCCACCTGCTAGTCCAGATCAGGAAAGCAAGCAGTCTTGAGAAGAATGGGGCGGGGGGTGGGGGGGAGTAAATTGGGTAAAGGGTCAAGGGTGTGGTGAAGGACAGAATTGGACTTTCAGTGGTGAAGCTAATGTAGAATATACATGTTGATTTACAAAGATGCATGCCTAAAACTTACATTATGTTATAACGCAATGCTACGTCAAAAAATTGCACTAATAAAAAGGAACAAAAGGTTTTGAATCAGTCAGGTGACGAGGACTGAAGCCCAGTCCTCCTTCACTCCGTTCAGAGCAGCACCCTGAAGGCTGACTGCACGATGGGATCCCTGACAGCAGCAACTCAGGCACAGAGGTCTAGGACTTGAGGGGGCTCAGCAAGAGAGATTGTCCAGTGTTACTCTCTATAGCTTAGTTACAGGATGATGGAGCTGGTGTCTAACAGACATGTCCACTTTCTCATAAGCACTTAACGTGGAGAGAGGAAGGAAGGTGCTAGAATAGCTGTAGCACAAGGACTTATACTCCATTTCAGATAAGACACTTAGTATTAGATTCTGGAAGTAACTGCAAAACCAAACTATGGGGGTAATCTGTAGTTCCAGTGCTTCTTTCTAGTCCTAGCTCCCATTTCCCTGCAAAATCAAGGAGGATGGCACGACAGAGAACATTACTAGTGCCATATCTGGCAAATGCAAATGTAGATG
The DNA here is from genome assembly GCA_004024925.1 of Scalopus aquaticus. Taxonomy (NCBI): domain Eukaryota; kingdom Metazoa; phylum Chordata; class Mammalia; order Eulipotyphla; family Talpidae; genus Scalopus; species Scalopus aquaticus. The sequence continues at coordinate 22,594 of PVIJ01012365.1, forward strand.
AAAAGTTAGGTGATCTGACAAAATGTTTTCCTCAAGTGAATCTGTTCTGCTCCATGCTTTGATTCATTTATCTGTGCTATCTTTGGTAGATTATTTTAAAATGTTGACAAGGAAAAGGTCATTCACACAGGCATGTAGTCTCGCTGTCACATCGAGGCACCAGATCTTGCCAAGGGAAACTCTGATCACAGACCCTTTCCCTGCAGGCCCAGATGGCAGCTCCAGAGGGAAGATCTCTCCCGGAAGTGCGGTTACCTCCCGTCACTCTCACTCAGTTGTCTTGTGCATGCTGGTTACTGAGCAACTTCCAGGGTGTCTTCTTCTGCACACACTGGAGTGGCCCCTTAAAAGCACGTATTCATATATCCATGGCCTCCTGTTAGACACATTTCAGAAACAACTGTCCAGAAGAACTACAATTTTTGGAAAAAATAGCAAGCAGGGTTGGAATTAGTGGTATTCAGGTACAAGTCTAACACCTTGCTCTCCTAGGAAACAAAGCTCCAGTTGTAGTGTTAACCATTTTCCCTAGTGTAAAGACTCCCACCTTAGCCAAATTCAAGTGATCAAGCTAACTTCATTAAATGTGGAGTTGGGTAGAGATGCACACACTTGGAAGGCAGATGCGAGCCAGTACTAGCCAGCATCAGCACACCGCTAGCTCGTGTGGTCAGCAACAAATCATTTTCTCTTCTAGGACATCTTACATTTCCTAGACCAGTGCAGAACTATGGATTTATTTTATTTTGTCCTAGCCAAATAAAAGGAGCAAGCCGGGCCCTTTTGGGGGATCACAGTCTATTTTGGTCTCCTCACTGCCCAGGCAGGGCTGACACCACCGCTACTTAAGTCAAGGCAAGTTTGGGCTGACTGGACAGGAATGTGCAGACTCAAGAGAAGCAGATCAGCACAGGGATGCAAGACGGGCTTTAAAGTCCAAACAGGTGGGGTTCAAAGTCAACTATGTAAAGCCAAGCTGGAAGTTTTACGATTCCATGACCTCGCTGGAAGTCGGTTCCATGTTCTCTTCCAACCTCTCTAAATTGGAATCAAATACAACCAGCTTGCCCAGGAGCTGCGAAGTTTCAATAAGCAAATGTATGTGAAACGTTTAGCTCAGCATCTGGCACAGGGAGTTCTACAAATAGTAACTATGAAGATCAGTGCTGCTCCTACTTGGCCTGGCTTCTATCTCAGTGCTGTCGCTGCCCCACTGGTCCCTGAGCCAGCTCCTGGGCCATGAGCAGGGCGTCTGCTTCTTGCGCAGCAAGCCAGGAGCCACTGGACTGGACAGGGCTTTCACCTCTCACCAGGCACAGCAGTCCCAGGGCAGGACATCGGTGTCTGCCATCCCGCAGACAGGCATTTTGTGTGTCAAAGAAACAGTGGACACACACGCCAGCAGCAAGGCCGCATGATCAGCAAGTGCGGGCCTTCGCAAACGGACACAGGAGGCTCAGCGCTCCCGAGCACCCCAGCCTGAAGGCGGCTGCCGGGTAGGAGCCCCTCCTCTGTGTTCATGGGGCCTGCTTTCCCCTGACCTCACCGCCCCTCCTTCCTGGGCCCAGGCTCATCCCCTTCCGCTCCTGGTTCCTCCCCTGGCCAGGCAGAGGGGCAGAAACACCTTTCAAAACTGATCGCAGACCTTCTATTTCTATGTCATTGCCTAGTTTAAAACCCTTTTACTTCTGTATGTGTTTTACCTTATTAAAAGTCACTGAGCAAGGCAGGACTGGTCTTATTAACCTCACTGCACACATAAAGAGTCTCAGAGAGGCGAGTGACTTGCCCAAACCCCTCCATCGGGGTTTGAGGTGTCCCTGCAGGGCACCCTTTCATACACCAGGATTCTGACCATAAGCCATTTCTCCCTATCAAACCCCATGCAGGAAAGCAGCCCCATGGCAAGGCCTGCAAAGCCAGAACAATAGATTCTATTAGTCTTCACCAGTCTGGGCTGGAACATACTGTTCCTGTACTACATTTGGCGGAAACAACTTTCTAAGCCTAACCAGTTCCATGGTGACCAGAGCACACCTGAGGCCCTGCACTTACCCTACATGGACTCCGCCTCGTGACCTGGATAAAGGCTTCTGGAATTTTCAGAAGAGAATCATCAAACAAGCACTAGAGCTGGGAAGGCGCTGAGGGATGACCCAGCCAGCTTCTCACTGACTACTGACAGGTTAAGGCAGCCTGAGTGACCTGGGCCGAGTCCTGGCGCCTCAGTCAGTGGCCAAAGGGTCCGCCCCAGGTCCTGGCTCTGCATGGCCCGATTACCTTAGACCAAAGCTGTTTCTTGCACTTCTAATTTTCTGAAGACTTGGGATTTCAGTTGTTTTTTAAGAAAGCAAAAAAAAAAAAGGAAGCCAGATCGTTATAAACCCAAATATGGAAAACAAACGAAAGTTTTCTTTTTCTATTGGAAGACCTTACTGTTTCTCTATGTGTATGTATGTGTGCATACTGATATAAAATTCAGTCCACTCACCTTTATTGTGATTATTATATAATCACAACTAGTTCCTGAAAATTTCTTCTATGATTCTGATGTTGAGGCACTGTTGCTCTTTTCTGGCTTCTGATATACTGGATCGGAGGCCTTACCCTCTATTCACTGCAGCACTATTCACAACAAACAAGATAAGCAAACCTAAATCCCACGGACAGATGAATGGGTAAAGACGTCATGGTATGTATACACAGTGGAATACTACTCAACAATAAAAAGATGAAAGCTCACAATGCGCAGCAACATAGGTGGAGTTGGGGGCATTACACTTAGTGAAATAAGGGAGACAAAGACAGACTATATGATTTCATTCACATGTGGTATATAAAGGCATAAAGGGGGAAAAATCCAATGATTTCTTTATTCATTATGCCAAGGCAAAGAAGATTACAAAGTGTCAACTAAGGCAAACAACATTTTATACATAAAGCATTCCCCCTAAGCCATTCTGTGGCATTTTTCTGGGAATATAGGCGAGGTCTAATTCCTCAACAATGAGACTTGCTTTTTTCTCAATGAGTAGCATAAACAGCATCCTCAGAAAGTTCTGGAATTCTCCTTCTGGAATTTTCTTTAGAATCAATGGCATAGTCTTTTGCAAGTCTTCAGTGAAATGCTCCTGCCTTGGTGAAACTGGATTCAGCAGCTTCTCTGGTAAGACCACCGAAAAGACTCCATTGTCTTTCGTCATCTCCACACTGTGATGATTTATTGTATTGACCATTTACGTGAACGTGAGTATTCTTCCAGCCAAGGGAAAGGCAATCGATCTTGGAAAACTTGTGCCTCTGATGGAGACAGGCTCAGAGTTGTGCTTGCTTTCATCCTCAACAGAACAAATCAGTGCCCTACAAGGCCAGGTACCTAGTTCCATGAGGGCTGATGCCAAGTCCTTCCTCCCTGCTACCATCTTTGGACTGCTTGCTCCTAACAAACTTTTCTTTTAAAAAATGGTTGCATATATACACGATGGAATATTACTCAGCAATCAAAAAAGATAAACTCATGCCATTTGCAGCAACATGGATGGAGCTGGAAGGGATTATGCTCAGTGAAATAAGCCAGAAAGAAAACGAAAAATATTGGATGGTTTCACTTATGGGAGGAATGTAAGGGCCCCAAACAAAGGAGCAGGAAAAAAACTAATTATAATAAATTAAAAAACAAAATCAACAGGCAACTATAAATCAGAGACATTCTGCAGGGGAGGGGAAAAGAGAGGGGAGGATCAAAACAGGGGAGGGAAGCGCATAAGGGACTGCGGTGATGGTGCACGGGTGATGTGGGGGGTGGGAATTTAATGGGGACTACACCTGAGAGGAAAAAGCATGCATTGTACAAAAATGAAGAATGATGTAAAATATATATAAAATTTAAAAAATAATAAAAAATAAAAAATGGTTGCATAGGGGAAGACACTTTACAAGGAGAGAGATGACCAAAGTAGAGAAGCCTTTCATTCTTCAAGAAAAGATTTTTTTTTTAATTAAAGGCAAACATCTGGCTTAGTAACCGGTGAGGAAGACAGTAAAGTTTCAAACAACACATAGTATAAAGGACCTATTTTCAGAGCTTCCCTTGGTTTGACTGGTGTGGAAAGATGGAGATACCAGGAAGTGAAAAATACTAAGAATGGGAAAGATGTCCACAGATGTGGACCAAATACAATAATTCCAGCAGGGAGGATTTATTCATCACTCACCCTGTAAGCTCAGGTTTCCTCACTTGCCCAGACTCCTTCCAAACCTTTCTAGATAATCTCTGTTCTCTTCAAGAATCTGCCTCTGGGCCTCCCTGGTGGCGCAGTGGTTAAGTGCTGCACTGTGGAGCTGTCAGCAGTGGCGACGCGAGTTCGATGCCCGGCCAGGGAGATTGCCACATGGCACGGCAGAGCTCTCCTGCCTCGCCCGCTGCTCCCCTCAGCAATGTGTTCTGTCCATCTGCCTGTTCTGCTCCCCACTCTGTCTCTGGTGAACCCTCTCACCTCTGGCCTGTACCCCAGCATTGTAGGCATAAATAAATAAATCTTTAAAAAAAAAAAGAATCTGCCTCTCCACCCCATCCCCCAGATCAAATAAATGTTAGCACCACACAATCAGATACTGCCCTGAGCGCACCAGGTAAAGATTCGGAGTTAGAGCGACCCACGCAGACCCTGGATGAGGACACTAGAGCTGCTTCTTTCACTTGGGGCACAAGAAGATCCCAATATCTGTTTTCTGAGTCAACCCGATTTCCTGCAGTGACGCTCAGGAGAGGGACTGTGGCAGTGGTGTCCCCTCTCCTCAGACACATCACACCACCGTCTCCCTGAAGGACAGGCCGCTCCTTTCTGAGCCAAGTGGGGGGCACATCCCCTTCTCCAATGACCCAGAGACCTCTTTCCTCTTCTTCTGCAAGGCAACCTCTTCTTCATTTTCTGTCCTTTCCAATACTTCTTTGGGCCTGTCTGCCCACAGTGTGAGAACTATCAAACCAAATGCTAGTTTGCATTTTCAGAGTAGAAGTCCTGGTTAGTAAACTCCCAAGGAGAGAGAGGACTTCACATCAACGCCTTTTAGTGGAGTCAAAAAAGGGAGAGGGGAGAAGAAAACAGTACCCTCCATCCTGTGACGGAATGGCTGTTTTTCTAAGGCCACATGTTATCACAGGTAGCTGCTCTTGCCTCTTCATTTTTTTTTTTTCATAGAGAGAAAAGGCTACCACAGCCAGAAGAGGGGCCTTTATGAATTTAGGTGCGGCAAAGAAGATCCTGTCAGAGACAACTGAAGGCTGTTATAAAGGGGAGTCCTCATTTCTAGGCTTGCTCCCAGGGCCAGAGAAAAACTCGCTCGGGGAGTAGCCAGCGCTTTACACGGTTGACTCAGCTATAAACCCAGTTTGTTTTTCAACCTCATACTTAGTGAGTCAATATTTGCAAAAGGGCTGCAAATATCACCTCACGGAAATGTTATGAATGTGTTCCATGCCCTAATATTTATTGTTTGCTTATTGTTTTGCTACTCCAGATTCATTCTAAGGTCTCTTAATAGACGGGGTGCTGCCTGCTGCAGAATGGGACACACTGTGCACAACGGCCACGCCCTCCTGATGCCCAGGACTGACTGAGCAAACCCTCGCCTTAGTCCGCAGGGCTGGGTCCACACAGCGGCCAGGAGAGCTGGCACTAGGGGTGTTTACCTGGCTGGGGGAACTGGGGGATCCAGCTACAGAGTAAATAGAAGCCAACACAAAGAAAGTGTGCTCCTAAGGCAAATTGGGGTCCATATACTGTTGTTTTTGTTTTGGGTGCATGGTTTCCTAGTTCAATTGAATTCCTTGCACATGAACAAAACAAGGAAGTGCAAAAAGGTGCTTTGTAATGAATTAGACACGGTGAGGAATCATGGCTTTGGGGGATCCTCTCTTAGGGCTCCTTCCTTGGCCAGCTCTGCTGTAATTCTAGCTGGGCTGATTTTTTTTGGGGGGGGCCACTTAACAGTAATAACATTTCACCTAGCATTTTTCACTTTGTTAGAACTTCCAAAAGGATGATGTTAATGCTTCGTAATATTTCCCATCCCAGAGGTACTCTGATAATTTAACCATGCTTTCATTATTATATTGGTCACATGTCATGTTAATGTTACTGGAATGTATGACTGGAAAACCTTTCCCAAATCTCCTACTCAAGATTTTTATTTTAGGAAATAGTCAAGTGGGCCCTCTTCCTGCTGGAGAAAATAAATACGATTTCTCCCAATAAACCTGTTTTTCAAATGTTAACCCTTAAACAAGCAGGGGTTAGGAACACTCATGCCCTCAAAGTCAAAAACCCGCATATAACTTTTGACTCCCACGCAAACTCAACCCCAGTTGTCCCATGGTATCCCAGAGATGCCCCCACCCAACACCAAAATCCTTAGAAACTGGAGTCCCTTTAAACCCACCCTCCATATGGATAGCAAATTTAACCAACTCATATCCAGATTGGTTGAATCCATGAACATGGTCTGCAGGTACAAAGGGCCAACAGTATTTATTGAAAAAAGTCTGAGTCTCATACAGTAATGTAAACCAATGTTACCTCAATTTTTTAAAAAAGGATTTTAGAAAGGGGAACAGAAAAAAAATCTCAAGGTAAGTGGACCCTCGCAATTTGTTCCAGGGTCTGTAATCAAAATGGCAGGAGCAGCTGAGGCTGTCGAACCTGCCTGAGTTTTCTCAATCTACAGGTCTGCAGTCATGGTAAGCCCTTTCCTGGCCAGCTGGCTGCTGCTCTTCTGAAGTACTAAGCCTTCCCACCTCTCTGGCCAGGATTAAAAGCCCTCACGGACAACCCTCAACCAAGGAGAGGGGCACTGCTGGATAAATACCCCAACATCCCTTGTCCCTCTCTGGGGAAGTCCTGAGTCTCATTCCATTCAGTGACCAGGTAGAACAGAATGCTGGTGCCTAATTACTGACTTTCCTCCCTTCTTTGGCTTACTCTCCCCACGCCTTCAGTGACGCTTTCTGGTATGCACTCCCGAATCGCTAACAAAACTCAAGTCTTGTCTCCTGGTTCACTGGCACTCAAAAGAAAACAGTCACCTAAAAACGTATCTAAGAAAAAACATAGAGGAAGGAAAACCCAATAATTCACAATTGGGCAATAAATTATTGCCACTAATCACGCATTCTACGGGGAGAAGACATGAGTTTGCATCACCAGTATGGAGATGGTTTGAGAACTCCTTCCCTTCTGGCCATCCTGGTCCTTCAGCCCCTTTGAAATTTCTCTCCACGATTATGAATGTAAATAGGATGCCAGTTCTCATTTCTCCTGCCGTCACTCTTTAGAACACACACATTGTTTGTCTTTCAGGCTATTTAGAAACAGCCTTATCACCTTCAGTGGTTGTTCTATGAAGATTCTGCAGACATGGTAATCTGAAATGCTATCAGTGGATTTAAACAGACTGAAGTGTCTGCTTAATCCAACCGATAGGTTAATAGTCTTTGTTTATACAGCTGTGGCAGTATATAAACAGATACAAACTGCAGACATAAACCTGCAGTGGCAGTCAAGTACCACATAAGTAACTTACCGAGGAATGCTTGAGGCCAATTCATGATGTAATAGATGGTTTAAATAAATTAGAAACCCAAAGAGTCTTTGAAACATCAAACTGTTTACAAAAGAACTGAGACTCCTCTTTCTGCCTAAAATAGTACAAACCTTTAGTACATTTCTAGAACATTCTCTACCAAAAAGTGTTTTGTATCCTCAAGGTAAAGAAGTTATGGCCATACCCTGTCCCCCTTTTCTTTGGACCCTCATTACTCACACTAGATCTTTTTTTCAGTTCTTAATTTTATACATCATAGTATTTAGAGACAGACCTAAATCTTTAAAGGCTAAATTACAGAACATCTCCCATACTACTGATACACAGTTGAAAATCAACACAATTCTAAATTACAAAATGAATAGAAGACAACAAAATTTCCTCTTTCCTGTGATTAGTATTTTGATGTTTTTTTAAATGTCAAAAGTATTTCTTGTCTTTTCTGGGACTCTAAGTATCTCATTTAGTAACCTCAATCAGTGACACATCTGGTATTAGGGATGGGTTTGCAGTATGGAATCATGAACTGAAAAGCCAGCTGAAGTCCCAAATCACATATTCAGCCATATCCTATATATATATATATATATATATATATATATATATATATATATATATTTTTTTTTTTTGCTATTAGCCAAAAAATTAAAAGCTGCCCTAAATGTGGCCGTCTGGTTAGCATTCAGACAGATGGTGAATTATTTTAAAGGAAAATGGCAGCTCGCTGGTTAGTATTTAGACAGATGTGAATTATTTTAAAGGAAAATGACAAGTCTCTTCGAGAATGGCTGTTCATACCAGGGCTCCATCAAATGAGGGTATCACCTATGAAAATCAAATTAATCTACATATCACCAAATGAATGTCCTCAATAGCTTCTCTACTGACTCCTGAAACGAACTGACCTTAAAATAGCCACTAGACAGTCTGGCAGCACAGCCAATTTATCAGCACTCATGCTGGCCAAAAATCTCAGCTGGGTTTGACATCCAGATGAATGAGAACAGACTGTCCAAACAAACTTCAAGTGTCTCAGATAAAGCACGAAGTCTTAGGACTTCTTTCACTGACAAGGAGAAAAACCCAACTCAAAAAAACACAACTAAATCCAGAAAAAACAGAAGGTAGGTGGTGATGGCTCAGGTACCCTAGAAGTTCTGGGACTTTAGGGCTGGATCCAGGGCTCAACTAGTGCCATCTCTGCCCATCAGCTGCCTTGTCATTAAAGCCAGGAATTAATTCTTGCCCAGCTCTGGCACTCTGTAGTCCAAAGCAGACAAGTTCTGCAACAGAGTAGTGGCTCCCAGCCTTGACTATACATCAGAAATAATTCGGGAGCTTTAAAAATAACCCTGATGCCTACATCACCACTCAGACCAAACAGATAAGAATTTTGGTGATGGGGCCAGGAAATGAATATAACTGTCAAATCTCCCTAGGTGATTCTGATGTGCAGCCATTCTGCATTTTTCTAGAAGAGCATGCTGAATGGGGACAAAATCGAGTCCTTGACAAAGCACACCTCCCAGGACCCCTGTCTGCAGCCACTGCAACCTGCAGCTAGTGGTATCTGCCATCAGCATTTCGCTTGCTGCATTAGAAATTATTTTCTCTTATTGATGCTCCAGTGCCATCTGGCACTCAGCATATTCCAGGGCAAGTTTCCAGAAGCAGGGCATTATTATTTCTGGTGCTGAATTCTTAGTACAAACTGTTTACCTAAAACCAACTCAGCCGAAGGATATTTTTCACTGTTAAGAGAATGGGAAACTTCAAGGTACCCCACATGTTGCATAATGATCTAGGAAATGAGAAGCACCCAAGTGATAGTTTAATCGTTTCCCTCCACTTATATAATAACGCATATTTTTGTTCAATTACATGAATCATCAAATTCACCCCAACATCAGAATACATTTGAAAAGCAGGGGAAATATATCCTCAGCAATTAGCTGCTTTTTAAAAGAAAAAAAATCATAATCAGTGGAGCTCTCTTTGGTTCAATAATACTAACCAGCACTTATGTCACTTTCAATGACAGGTTGGTCTGTTTCACTGAACCCTTTTTATAGGGAAAACTGTGCTACACAATTTCGTGATTCACATCGACCCCTCCTGCCACATCATCGCCTGTTCCATGCAGGCCTGCCTCCTCCGAGCAGGGGCTTGCTTCTCACCTTTGTTTGTTCCATCACATCTCTGCTCAGGGAGCTGTGATGCCCTTTCAAGGTAGCAAGACAAAAATAACTTGGGTTGAAGTTACAGTAAGTTACCTTGTCTCTAAGAAACTCCATTCATTGAAGGACTTCTAAAAATACATCTGACAGGATTTAAAAAACTGATGGAAAGGAAGTCCTCACAAAGGTGGGGGCTCATCACCCCTCCTCTGCCCCTAAGTATGAAAACAAGGAAGTACTGTGAGGCTAAGTAAAAACAGCATTGGTCAACCAAAGTTACCATCATATGATCTCCTCAGCGAGGTGAAATTCACAGACTATATTTCCCTCTTTGTGGAGAAGGCCCCTGGTGCTAAAGAGGGACTTATGATTATTTTGTATGGCTTCAGACCTGGCATTTCCTGGATTTCAGTGCAAAATGCTTTTCTATAGGAAGGCACAGAACCTACTGCTTCTAGAAAGCCCTTCCTGTATGACTGTCCATAATAATTTGGATCTCTCATTCCCCACATTTCTGCTTGGTTCTCTCCTCTTAACCTTGCTCAAGTTAATTCCTCTGCAATCTCCATTCAGGAAGTTACTCTTGAATACACAGACTTGGCCGCTTGGGCATGTTACCGTATTGCCTTGTAGCAATTTATGCTTAGTACTTTCCCATTATGACCTCAATTTGTTGCAGAAGCCCCTGTAAGGTAAAGAGTTTACAGTCTGAAAGGGCAAGCAAGCTGTATGCAACAGCGTAAAGTGTTGCTCCTAAGAAGGCCCTTCACCGACATTTGTAGAAAGAAAGAGTATTTATCTGTCGCTTTCTCTCTGAAATATAAACTGAGAGTGAGGACTTTGTCTTCGTCACTTCTGCTCGCACACCCATTCCAAGCCCAGGATGATGTGGATACAGATATCTCAGTGACCGTCCTTACTTAAGGAGTCATGGACTTAAAAAGACATGGGAAGAAACAACCAGATCTTAAGTCAGGAACATATCACAACTAGGGACAGCAGACAGGTGGCCAGGTACTGAGAGCAAATATATTTTGATGGGCCTCCTGAGGTTTTAAGTCATTTGATATCAGTTCCTTAATCTTTAATAAATCAGATGATTGCATATAAAAAACTAGGTTTCTAATCCTTGGAACATACCTTAGAAGGAACATACCTTAACATAATAAAAGCCATATACGACAACCCACTGGTGAGAAGCTGAAAGCCTTTCCCCTAAGATCAGGAACAGCAGTTTCAGAGGCCCCATTCACTCCCTCCCAGGGCAACCTTTCAATACATATACACAATGGAATACTATTCAGCATTCAAAAAAGATAAACACATGCAATTCGCAGCAACATGGATGGAGCTAGAAGGGATCATGCTCAGCGAAATAAGCCAAAAGGAAAGAGAAAAATACCGAATGGTTTCACCTATAACAGGAATATAGGGGAGCCAAATACAAGAGAGACATTGAGAGAAGGGGAGGATAGGGTTTCAGAATGGGGGAGGGGAGCACGGGGGACTGTGGTAAAGACTCACGGGTGAATTGGTGGTGGGAAACCTATGAGGAATACACAGTGATGTAAAAGACATAAATAACAAAAACAATAAAAATTTAAAAATAAAAATAAAAAACTAGATTTCTAGATTCTCTCGTAAAACGACACTTAGCAGCACTGCACCGATTCCCACTGAATCCCAATTGGCTGAAGCTACTTCAAGTGTTCCCTGGGCACAGGACTTGAACTCTCCAATTGGCCACACGTCCTTCCAATCCTATTTAAAGTACCCGTCTGGTCCCTATAGACACAGGGGTTTGGAATCCTGATCGAAGACGAATCTTCTCTTTGTGGCCCACACACCCCACCAGTCAGACTCTTGATATCACAATGGGCTAAGGAATATTCCAGATTTCACAATGACCCCCTTCGCCAGACTGACAAATGAGGGCCCAATTCACAGGGAGGCCAATTACTGCCTCTGACCTCATTCCATTTCCTTCAGCCTTTTCTTCTCTTTTGTTTCCAGTGACAGCAAGCCAAGACCCTAAACAAAAACCAGCTTTCATGCCCACTCTCCAAATTAGAGTTCAGGCCCTAAGAGCCACAACTGCCACCCCATCTCAAGGACAAGGATCTCCCTGAACTAACTAACACCAGTAATTTTACATGACTCAGCAGGGCCCAAAGAAACCAAGGAAACATCCCAAGTTAGGCAAGCATTCTGCTTGACTGGCTCCAAGAGTTTTAAGATAAAAATGTCTAAGTTCCAGAAGCCCTCTGGAGTCTGTCTATACAACTGATAATCAGGGACTGCCAGGAATCTTCTAGATGATGATCTATCCCTCTCTCCAGTTTCCCACTGGTGTAGACTATGCCTCAGTCACTGAACAAGACCTTGTGGTGTGTAAATAGATTGAACTCCTTTGACCTTTAACATAGCAGAAATAATAATGGTGAATATGAATCGTAAATTGCTGGGTGGGGCATCAGCTAAGAGAAGCAACACCCGGCACTTCCTCAAGTGTGTGTTCAACTGCTGTGTCATCAGATTCCTCAGGCTTTACTTAAATCTGATTCAGTGCCCATAGCCAGTCTTCTGAGAGAAAAACGAAGAATATACATATGGATATAAAATATGTAAATATTGCACATACATTAGTTAAGGTTTAACTACACTCTTCTTCTAGAACTTTTGTGAAACACGATGTGTTCTAATTATTTTTGTGGGGGTACAACTAAGGGGGCGAAATGTAGTCACCTTTCCAGGTGCTTCCAGCCCAGCCAAAACGATTTCTTTCACCTGATTCTGTGGCTGGAAAGGTATCTAATGCCTTAGGAGGAACTAGGAGTCACCCTGGTTGCCTGGGAGGAGCTAAAGGGCTGTGACCAAATTGCCAGCGCTGCTTCGCAGCCAGGACGGTGCCCCCAGGACATAATGCGAGGCTGTCCTAGGGCAGGGCCGGAAGGGCGTCGGCTTGGGGCGGCGGGTTCCTGCAGATTCTGGGCCCATAGTGACCATAGTAAAATATAATGCTCAGTCTCTGCTCTCCCAGGGTGCTGTTCAGATTACCTAAGTGCCCAGAAGGGTTGGGGTTGCCCCGCACTGGAACCCCTCCTCCCAAGGCACCCATGCCCACACTACCAGCCTCACTCGTTCCTTTTCTCCAGCATTTAACTTTTTCCTGCTGGGCTACTGAATCAGCACCATGTAGGGCAGTCTCAGGTGACTGCTCTCTTGATTCCATGTTCTCCTCCAGCTCCTTGGCACTTCCATTCCCGTGTTTAAAAAGTTTCTTTTCTTTTTTTTTTTTTTTTTTAGTTATCTTACTGCGCTATCATTGCACACACTGAAATTCACCAAATTGAAGCGTACAGTTTGGTGTTTCGTAAGTCCTACCTCATGGCACACATGCAGACGAGCCCCCCCACAATCACAAAACAGAATATTTTTGTCACCACACAAAAAAAATTCTCTCCAGCTCCTATTTTATCTTATTCCTTTGTGTCTGCTAAGTATATATTTTTAATTATATTTATGAGGTAACAATGGTTTACCGCACTCCGTATGATTTAGGGGTACAGGCTCCCACCTCTTCAGGTGTATGTCACCACCACACCCCCCCCTACTCCTCCACCACAGCCCTTGGGGTCCCCTACCCGCTGTGCTCCCAACCCCACCATCCCTTTCCAAGCAAGCGCCTCAGTTACCCTCAGGGTGGCTCTGCCGGGGGAAGTCCTGGTCCTTCCCCTCGTCTGTTCAGGCCCTGCCAGTCCAGCGCCCACAGACTGCAGCCAAGGGGCCGGCCCCTGCCCACAGGGAGATTTTGTTCATCCTGTCGTGTTTTGACAATGCGGCCATTTCCAGCGCCTGTCTGCCTGGAGGGCGGGTGCGCCCCTCCAGCTTCAACGCCCAGCTTGCAGTCCAGACTCACCTTCCTGGGCCGCTCTCCCACTTTCCTTAAGGCTCCTAAGCGGGGTGCTGGCGCCTCTGCAGAGAACAACAGACCCCGCCAGGGGCACATGAAGGCCCCAGCAGGAGAGGACTGCGCCTGCGCAGAACATGAGTCATCACTCCGCCCCCAAACCCTAGCGAAGGGGGCTGCTGGGAAGGGGGCGGGGCTGAGGGGCTAGTTTGGGGGAACCTGTAGAAGGCAGTGAGGTGAAAGGCAGCCACCCTACTAGGCTGTGGACCTTTACCCCTTACCTCCCACCACCACCACCACCGCCATTGATAACTGGGCCTTCCCCCCTCCCTGTTAGTTCTCCCTCTCCATTTCCCCCCTTGGTTAGAATATACTGTTTTTCTCTCTGTTGATGAGGCAGAGGCCTTTTTGTTTGCATCGTGGTGCTGGGTTGTGGACCCAGCATCAGTGAGAGGTTCTGTGACAGTTTTAGACCCTTTGCCCAGTTACACAGGGACTGGCCATCCTACCCCGTGACTTTATTCTTGTTGACTGTGTAAATTTGTTTCTGCTTCTACCCTATATTTTTGGTCGGTATGTGCTCTGCTTCCTTGCTGTTGGAAGCAGTAAGCATTTTGAGACATGGTCGTGTGATGTTCACGCAAGTTGTCTTGAGGGGCATTACCACTGTATGGAAAAGATGAGGGGGCGGGTGCAGAAAGAGAGCAAAGCTATAGTGAAGAAGCAGCTTATTTCTTTTCATAATGTCGTTCAAGACCTACGAAAGGGATTGGTTCTCCCCATTCCCACAGACTGGGGTCTGTATCTGACATCAGCTGCCAACTCAGACCTCTATTAACTCATCTTCTTTTAAGCAATCTAAATGGTTCCCTAGAGGCAAGATGGAAAAAAAGTTTCCTTGATCTGGATAAAGGGAGACAACAAAACAGTTAAAATTGCTCTTTTCTGTCATTCATGGTAGAAGCAAATGAAGAGTAGAGTGAATTTAGCCACTTTGCTAAGTGACCCCCCCCCACTTTCTTTGTGTGCTTCTCTTATGCGCCCCCACAAAGGAAAAGTCCAGAAATTCCATGTGTGTCATTTGGTTCCCAAGCACTTAACTGTTCACAGGTACTTAGCCAATGCTCGGTGAATGTTTCAAAATTCCTAACAGATGATGCTAATGTGGAGGGCTCTAAGAACGCCATGCTAGCCTATCTGTGCTTGGCAGGAAAATCTGCTGTTTTCTACCTTATTCTCCCTGCTCATAGGATATTGTGAGAACGGCAGTTCCTCCCAATCCTGTCCCCTCCCCCAGTCCGTGGAGATGGGCTGCAGAAGCCAGGATGACCTACAGGGCTTCCTGCCTGCTCTGTGGGCAAAGGCTAGGCTCATTTTAATTCTGCCTAGGAAAATGAAGGCATATGAATGGAATCCATACCAACAATGGGAGGAGAGGGACATGTTTGGGGAGCAGGACCCTTGTTAAGAGTGAGGGGAGAAAAAGTCTAGCTGAACTGGTCAATCTCCCTGAGGTAGGGCCAGGGCTGCCAAGCACTTGCTTGCTGCTGAGTGAGAAAACGCTCTGCTCTTGGGGTGATTTAAGGTCTCCGGCATCACCTCATAGTGAAGTGGAGCAGCTCGTGCCAAGACCTCACTCCTAGAAGCCAGGTCAAGCCAGGCCTCATTCCATGAGAGGCCAAACTAGTGGCAGAGCTGGCAAGAGAATATCTACTGATTCTTAAGAGTGCCAGGTCTCAGCTCCGCAAGTCCCAGTCATAGCAGGAAGGTGACCTGAGAATTGATGTGCACCCCCAACGTCCAGGCCCTGCAATTCCACAAAACCCTCAAGTCATTCAAAATCACCTCAAGACGTTCCTTAATTCTCCAGCAAGTCTTCTGCAGGCCCAGGCACACTTTCTCACTTTTAACACCATCTCCATGTGGGGTGACACATTTTCTCCTGGCCAGGCCTTATTAGGTGACAGTATGTCCTAGTGACACAGTGAGATGCTTGGGTAATAGCTTGAGCGCTAGGGACGTAGATTCTGTTCCAGTGCACAGTCAAGTTCAAATTTAGGAAGCCTCCCAAGTAGAAATTCAATGGCAGCTACACCTTGGCTGCTGGTAGGAAGCCGGTTTGCAGAATTTCATTGTTTAAATAGATAACCCATTAACATGCTTTAAAGCTCAAAATGATATAAAAAGCGTCTAGTGAGAAGTCCAAACCCCACCTTATCCACCATCATTCCATGCACCCCGTGCACCCCCTCCCCACAGAGTAACCATTTTATTTGTTCCTCCAGCATCCTCCCAGCGTTTCTTCATTCAAACACAAATGTGAGTATATACTCATTTCCCTTCCTTGCACGAAGTAAACAATATATACTGTTTTGCCTGCTGCTGGCGATCATTCTCTAGTTACTGAGGGCACCCTCATTTACTGTGGGAGCTGGGGTGCGGCTATGTGCTTCCTTCACAACTCACTTGACTGTTCCTCTCTCAAGGGTCCTGAGAGGGCCTTTAGTCTTGGCTTTTACAAAACAGGGCTGCGGTGGACAACCTGGTCCACACGTCCGTTACACAAGTATATGTGTGCAAGTATATGTAGAGGAAACGCCCCAGAAGTGAGATTGTTGTTGCCAAGAGTCTGCATTTGTCACTTTGAGGGATGTCACCCACTTGGCGTCCATCAAAGGGTCTGTTTGGCCCCTCATCATGGAAGAGAATGGCTCCCCTTGGAGGAGGGCCTGTTGTGGGGGAGGGGGGGAAGTGACCTCGTGCCTGGCAGCTCTGAAGATGCCACTGGAGGAGGAGTGAAAGCACAGACTGCTGCCTGCTGTGCCGAGCGGCACCCCAAATCTCAGAGAACTCCACAATGAGTTCTTTGGACTTTCAGTGTCAACATTTCAACCCCAGGTTGGCGACAGGAGGGCAGTGGCCCAGGGGGGGAGCTCCCTGGCTGGGGGTGAGGATGCACGTGATCTCGCCTTCCCCTTTGCTTTTCTGTGACTTAATTGCCTCTGAGCATCTGCCCCCTCACCTGTCCCATGGACTCCGAGGCCCCCTGCCCCGCCTTCCTCTTGAGGTTGTCAAGGGAGCCAGATAATGGAGAAGGAAGCCGCTCACAACTGAACAGTGCTCTCCAAGTGTTGGCGTTATTGCTGAGAGGTGGCTGCGATCTCGGCCCAAGCAGCCACAAGGGCCTGGCTGTTCTACCTCGCAGACCAGTGCTCTGATCGCAAACGCTCTGACTCCTTCTCCGGCGCTCCCTGGCCACTGACAAGTTTCTCAAGGACAGGCGAAGGACACCGTGTATCCTCAGGGTCAGAGCGGATTCATGTCCCCCTTCCCGACACACACACAGAGGGCGAAGCGCGTCTTCAAGACCGAGAGACAGCACACAGCGAGTGAGGAGAGCGGGTCCTTCCCAGGCGCTGGCGACCGGGGATAATACAGTTATGAATATTCATTCACTACTCATTTAGGAGTGTTCTGTGTAAAGACCCTTTGAAAACTGATGAGAATTGGCATAAAAGGGTTTGATTAATTCCTGAGTCAGCTGGCCCCTACCCCAGAACACATGCCACGTTGTCATAGAGAGTTGGTTTACAAAGAAAATGTTTCTGCAGATGTGTGGGCTTCGCACTGCGGCAGCCTCCCACTCTCGAGCAAGAATAAAAGTCTCTGCAATCGGGCTGAGTCCTTTAGAATTAAGCCACAGATGCAAAAACCAAATGAAAGGCCTGCTCTCTGAAGGACCTCACGTTTGCTAAGATGTCAGGTCTGAGTATGGGGAAGTTTCGCCTGCAGTTGCCCTCTTTCCTCTCTGCCTTGCCAGCTCCCACACACCCTGGATAGATCACCCCAGGCCCCAGGCCCTGTGGGGGAATGCTTCCCTGGGGATCCAATGCACTGAGACCCCTCATTCTCCTGCAGTGAGTGAAATGATCCGAGGTACCGCTCATTAGGGAATGAATTACACAACTTGCCACCTCGTGTCTCCTTGCTTTATTGATCTGCTTGAGTACCAAGTTTTATTATTATTTAACTTTTTATCTGTTCTTTCCCTGTTCATTTATTCCCTCTCTCATCTTCATTCAACAAACATATAAGGAGCATATAACATGTGCCTTGGCTACGTCCTGAAGGTTTAAAGATAAGGATGATGATAAATGATGATAATGTAATAAAACCAAACAACAACAACAACAAAAAACCACATTTACTGGCTCCTCAATACTGAGCACTCCCCAATACTGAGAAGGTCTGTGCTATATACATGGATTCTGCTTTGCTTGAGCTCCAGGCAGGTCTTCTGAGGAACTACTGCTTTCCTGCCATAGAGAAAGAAACTAAAACCGAGAAAGCAGAGAGGAACCCATCAAAATCATATAGAATGTTGGGGGTCAACTAGAAAGCCATGAAGCTTGAGAAACAACCTACTTTGATGCATGATCAGCTGCTTCCCCTATTCATGGTTTCATGCCCCTTCACTTACCCTCCAAAAAAGAAAATGGGTTAGCCTTATGTAAGAGACCCCAAAATCCTAACCCCCAGTCATTCACCTGGGGTGACCCCTTTCTGACAGGAGTCTAACAGAACCCAGCTGTTCACTGTCTCCCAGGGGCCCATTTACTTCAGAGGCTAGTGGGACCCTCTGGGAATTGGTTTAGGGTGGATATGTGAGCCAATGCTGCCCAATGAGACAGAGGAGGGCGGCGAGAGAAGCTTCTGGGAACACATTTTTTCAGCTTTTAAGGAAAGATGAGCGAGCAAAGCCTCTGCACACGGTAGATGGTATGTACAGCCTGAACCACAGCTGCTTGCTTGAGACCACGGGTGGGAACTGTAGACAGTGCAAACTGGGTCTCTGGTGACATCGTAGCCTAGCTAAATAACCCATACTGGAGCTGTCTTTCTGCCAGATTTCTTATTAAAGAGATCATTAATCTCCTTCATGTTCAAGTTTTGTTGCATACTGGCATACGTGTTCATAAATGAAATGTTCAGTGGCCGTGTCCGCAATGGACATCCAGCTCGGTGCTCCCGGAAGTGGGGGACGGGGAACAAGCACACCCTGCCACACACAGTTGTCCACTGTCTGCCATGGGCTCCCCCTTGCCCTGGATCCACATGCCAGCCCCTTGCCTGGTTCCCAGTCCAGTCCTCAGCCCGAGGAGAAGGAGCAGACATCTGGCCACCCGAACCTGACTTCTCTTCAGCCAAAGTTGTAGGTTCTACCGAAGGCTTGCGGTGACCTTCCCTTGCTCTCCCAGTCAGTGAGAGGGCAAAGAAATGCAGTGGCACCTAATGACATTGCTGAGAAAACTGTACACATTTGCATCCAGAACTGAGTAAAGTTGACATCAAAAGTGACTAAGTCTCGGGGCCTCCCTTGGTGGCACAGCGGTTAAGCGCTGCGCTGTGGAGCTGTCGGCAGCAGCCAAGTGAGTTCGAATCCCGGCCGGGGAGATTCCCACACGGCATGGCAGACCTGTCCTGCTTCACCCGCTGCTCCCCTCAGCTGTGTATTTCTGTCGATCTGCCTGTTCTGCTCCCCACTCTGTCTCTGGCGAACCCTCTCACCGCCCCACGCCTCTGGCCTGTACCCCAGCCTGTATGCATAAATAAATAAATTTTAAAAAGAAGTGACCAAGTCTTGAGGAGAAACGAGGCTTTCTGACTGTGCCCATAACAACACACTCCACCACAGAATTGCAGAGACAGAAAAAAGCCAAGCAAAGGGGCGGGAGGCATTAAATTCTAATATTACAAAATTCAATTGTTTTGTAAAAGATCCCACTTACTGAGTTCACTATAGGCCAAACAGTGTGACGCACAACGTACAGATGTCATCTCCTTTCCTCCTGTCAGCCTGCTGGGAGGTAGGTATTTCAGGGCCTCTGCTTCACAGGGGAAAGGCAAGGGGCAGAGGCAGGATTCAAACCGGTTTCAGCTGACTCAGGAGCCCATGCCCCACAAAATACCCCAATCTACTGCCTCATTCATTCATTCATTTGGTGTTTTAGTAAGAATTTACTGAGCACCAGTAACTGAGCCCATCACGACTTGGGTTCAACACTCAAGATGCAAAGATAAGACTCAGGCTCTGACCTTTTGGAGCTCATAGCCAGCCTGGACCCGGCCACATCAGTACCTCCATCCAGTACCAAGGAAAGACCCCTCGCGCACAATGAACCCAGACAGGCCAGCGGAGTCCTGCAGGAGAGGACCCCTCAACTTTCTTTTTGATTTTTCATTTATTCTATGTACATATCCTTTACATTATTGTGTATCCCGGTAGGTTTCCCTCCACCAATTCGCCGTGAACCATCACCATAATCCCTTGCGCTCTTTTCTCCTCTGTTTTGGTCTCTCTTCCTCCCTCTCCCCTGTAGAATGTCTCTTATTTGTGGTTGCCTGCTAGTTTTTGTTTTTGTTTTTGTTTTGTGTGTTATTTTCTCCTCCTGATCTTATTTGGTTCCCCTATATTCCTCCTATAAGTGACACCATTCGATACTTTTCTTTTTCCTTCTGGTTTATTTCGCTGAGCATGATCCCTTCTAGCTCCATCCATGTTGCTGCAAATTGCATGTGTTTATCATTTTTAATTACTGAATGTATTCCGTTGTATACATGTACCACATCTTCTTGATCCAGTCATCAATTTTGGGGCATTTGGGTTGTTTCCAGATCTTAGCTATTGTAAAAAGTGCTGCAATAAACACAGGAGAACACCTCAACTTTAAACAACTGATAAGAGTAGCTACGAGGCTTGGTGCTGCAGGGGGCAGGACAGCAGTGTGGCTGGCAGAGACCTGAGGCAGTGCTCAGTGGAGGTGATTCTCTCCTCCGGGGGACTTTTGGGAATGTCTGGAGACACTTTTACTTTTCATAACCAGAAGGGGACAGCAGAGGGAGGTGCTTCTGTCACCTGGTGGGCGAGGCCAGGGATACTGCTCAACATCCTTCAGTGCACTGCAGAGCCCCATGATGGAGACGTTCCCAAAAGGCTTTATACTTAATCTCCTCAAACCCTTCATTTTGCAGATAAGAGGCCCGAGACCCTAAAAGGTCAAGTAATTTCAACCTAAGAAGCCCAGGGCAGGCAGAATTCACTGTTGAGACTTGGCACTGGTAGAGGGCGTGGCGTAATAGGCCCCAGGTCCAAGGCTGAGGATAGAGAGAAGGGTTTGTGCTAAGGCCCATGTCGAGACAGAAGTCAGCTCGTCCAGAACGATTACACTGGAAACCCAATTCAAACCTGAACTAAAAGGTGAATTTGATGCTTAACTGAAAGTAGAGGCATGGCCTGAGACTGAGTTGGCTTCAATCCCCAGTGTTAGAGCAAAGGACCTGCTTAGTCTGACCGGATCAGCTCAGGGGATTTGTTCATCTCTGACTAGTTGCTGTGACATAAGAAAGCATATGCTGATGTCCAGGCTGGAGTCACAGGCTGAGCCTTGATACAGGGAGTGGAGCAGAGCCAGCCCACCCAGCCACTTCGGTAAGAATCTGGGAGGAGGGCCTTCCTGGTGGTGCAGGGGTAAAGTCAGCTCTATCAAGCTATCGGCAGCCACTGTAGCACGAGTTCAATCCCCAGCCAGGGAGCTGACCCACATGGCGCAGCAGACCTCTCCTGTCTCTCCCGTTGCTCCCCTCAGCAGTGTATTTCAGTAGATCAGCCTGTTCTGCTCCCCACTCTGTCTATGGTGAATTTCTCACCAGTCCACACATCTGATCTACACCCAAGCTCTTGTATGCACAAATAAAAATAAATCTTACAAAAAAAAAAAAAAGAATCAGGGAGGAAGTAAGTCCATAAAGAAAAATGGAGACGCACTTATCAGAAGAGGCATGGAGATTGGGCAAACATGGGGGTGAGGTGGGGTGTCCATAAATCACAGCTCTAGAGACCAAGATAACAGTGGAGATTTTATGCTAAGAGTCCTGGGGATCATCAAAGGGTTTTAAGCAGGAGAGTGCTCTGGTGGCATTTGTGCTGATAGCATTCCAAAATAGTTATTTTCACTGCTGGGTAGAGAAAGAGCTGCAGGGAGCTATGCTTGGAAGGACTGAAATTAGGGAGCTAATATAGAACGACAGGAAGGAGAGGTGGGTGCCTCAAAGCTGGGTGATAGCAGTACAAGCCAGAGAAACAGGGACAGATCTGAGAATCTTTGGGGGAAGAGCTGACATCTTTTGTTGATGGAGTAGAGGTGGGGGAGTAAGCGAAAAGAGTCGAGCGTGACTCCCTGGGTTTTGGGTTGATCACCTGGGTGAATCGTGATGCCACTTAGAGAGATATGGGAGGTGGGAGGGAGGGATTAGTGAAGAGGGTAAAAACCAAGTGTTCCATTTGAATGTGATCGGTCTGAGGTTCCTGTGGGATTATCAAGTGGAGATATTGAGTAGGCGGTTGAACAAGTCTAGAATATAGAATAGAGGTATGTGCTGGCATTATCCATTTTGAGATCACCAGCATATAGACATTATTTAAATCTGAAAGACCGAGTGAGGTCACCCACCGGAGCATGGAAATAAAGAGAAGGTGTAGGCCACCCATGCTAATTCCCCAACAAATTTTCCGCCCTACCGAAACTGGTCTACTTAGGTTCTAAGCAAACGTGAACTCTCCCATCCCTGGCCTGTGTGTGGACGTGTGTGGACGTGTGTGCACACACATATGCCATTCCCTCTGCCTCAAATGCCTCTCCCCTGAACTCCTCCCCTGAACCCTTCATTCCTCATTCCTCAAGGATCAGCTCAACTCTACGTTCTACAGGAATCTTTGCCTCACCAGTGCCATTTCAAATACCAGCCTCCTTGCTACCTTTAACTTTCATTGTCCATTCACCACGTACTTGGCATTTATAAAACACTGTCAAGTGTCCTGTGCATCTGTCCTGTTCCCCCCAACTAGATGTTAAACTAACTCTCTGAAGTCAGCCTTTGTACTCCCAACACCTGGCAGATGGTCCAGAAAAGAGAGAAGACAAAGATCTGCTGACCAGTGAGCACATTCGCTCATACTTTTGTTTGGTGTCTTTGTTCCAATAGCTTGAAATTAACCTCAAACTGGAGACAAAATGACTCAGCAAGGGTGTCCAGTCATCCCCCAGTCCTCGCCTCCCCCTGCCCCCGCGCCCAGAATTGAGGCAGCCATTGTCCAATGCTGTAAAATACTTACACCAAATAAGTGCTTGTGACAAATAAAGAGAACATGACTCAATCCTTATTGAAAAGAACCAGATGAAAGTCGTTTCCCACAGAGAAAAAGCTCAGAATTAAAATAAAAGCCTATGAAGCACTTCAACTATTTCTGCCTCTGGCCCTGAATGATATTTCATCTAAGTGGAACACATCTCAGTGTGTCCGTGCCCATTTAGCACCCCTGCTCCTTTCCTGGGCCAGGTTTCATAACATACAGCCTGTCGTCATTCCAGAATGTTTCCAAGTGGTTCAGTTGGATTCCCAAGGCCCAGACGGCCAGTTAGCACCAAAGGATCTGGAGGGCCCCCACATTTCTATTCTTTCTCGGTGGCAGAAGACCTCTTCCAACCTGTCTCAAATGTCCCCTAAGTTCTCTAGTTGGATTCCTCAACCTGTAACCCAACAGCCCCCTACTCCCCCAGGAGCCCACCATTGGGCTCTCCTTGCTCAGCACCCCACAGCAGAGGTCCCCCCTTAGGCCATCACCCCTCAATCCCCAAAGGCTCATTAAAGCCGCAGCCACAGGCTGGAGGGCTCCAGGGGCTGGGACAACACCGCATGCCAGGGAGCAGGGCCCACTCAGTCCTGCGAAGGTGACATTCGCTGCCGATGGCGTCCTCTTTGCCGGTTTCCAGAGGTCTTATTACTTTTGGTTTTTGACTCACGTTTCACTTCCGAACTAGAAAACTTGACGCTGCCTGTTGAATGAGATCCTTCTTTTTGGTCTCCAGGATCCCCAGTTACGCTCGCCTCTGAGTGCTGTGCAGCAGAGAAGGACCCGTCCTTGTGCAGGCTCCCTGGACCTGCAGCTCACGACTGCTGCCTCATCTCAGCCAGTCTGAGTCTGTTTCCTTTAGCAAAAGATGAAGGTCGAAAACATGTTGATGTCTTGTTGCTGAGGAGTGACAGCTATGGCAGAAGGAAAGTGCTTGCAATGAAATCCTGCATCAAAAGAGGGGCTCAGCTAACCTTGAAGCTGCCATTTGTACAAGCCAAAAATGGCCAAATAATGACCATGTGTCATGGTTCAACCTGCCATTCACTGCTACTGAAGCACCAAGGATATCAGTGTCTAATTGGCTGGAATATGTGGTACAGAGGAAACAGAAGCTTAGGGGTAGATCTCAGAGTTGACTTTTATTTAAACATTCAAAGAATCAGAGAAGGCTAGTACCCTGGCATTCTTTAAATGCTGGGAGATTTTCTTGACTCTTGGCTAGTTAAATAAAGCTAATGGACGAGCGAGGATAACTCCATGTGATTAGCGATTCTGTGACTCACCAGCCTTGTCGGTCCATTTGTGGCCTTGAGGCCACTTGAGTTTGTTTTATTCTTCATGACATGGATAATCCAAGGTTGTTGTGAGGGTGAAATCAGTTTATGTGTATATATTTAACTGAAGTCAAAATCTGAAGTGTTCACTTGACCTAAAATGGGCGGCTTGGGTCCACAGGCAGCGACCAGAGCCCCAGCAATGAAAAGTCGGCCTCTGATTCTTGAGCAGCCCCAGGATTGCAGCTCTGACACCCCTGGGAAGCTCAAGGATGGGGGGTGTCACCACCCAAGAGAACCCAGCCAGGAGCCACCAACTAGTTTGCTTGCACCCTTCCTTCCCGGTGCTCCAGGGAAGGGTCGAGACCTTCAGAGTCACCCAGAGGAGATGACCCACATGCACTCTGCAGCACCCAGTGAGAAAGGGACGACAGAAGATGAAAGGGACACCCGAGTCCCACACACCAAGAGGAAGCAGACCCTGCTTGTTCTGGTGGAAAATGAGAGCCCTAGTTGAATTCAGTGTTTACAGAGAAACCCAGATCAATTAAGACAAAGACACCATAAGGCAAATGTCCTATGGTTTTTTCACCACCACTTTCCTGCATGTTATCTTGACACCTGCACACACAAACCCCGAGTCATAGAGGCAAAGCCACCATTCTATTTAAAGATGAGGAATGAAGGACAGGGGAACTGAGACGACTTACTCAAGCCTACCTGGCCAGTAGAGGTGGAGCTGGAATTGGAGCCCCTTCAAGGCAGCGCCATGTTTGTCTCTCTTTCCCAAGCACCAGGTGCTAAGCTCACGTCTGGTCAGCAGTGACCCAGTGGGCCGTCTCTAGAACATGGACTCGCGTTATCTGGCTGCTCCAGTTTCTCAGGCTCGTGACTCGGATGCTCCTGCTGGGTCCCAGATTCCCAGCTGGGTTGTAACTCAGAGGCACTGAAGAGACAAAGAGAAAGGTTTTGTTTTTTTTTGTTGTTTGTTTTTAAAGATTTATTTATACAAGCTGGGGTACAGGCCAGAGGCATGGGGCGGCGAGAGGATTCACCAGAGACAGAGCGGGGAGCAGAACAGGCAGATCAGAAATACACTGCTGAGGGGAGCAGCGGGCGAGGCAGGAGGGGTCTGCCGCACCATGTGGGATTCTCCCCGGCCGGGCGTCAAACTTGGATCGCGCGCTGCTGACAGCTCCACAGCGCAGTGCTCAACCGCTGCGCCACCAGGGAGGCCCAAGAGAAAGGTTTTTGACAGTGAGTGCTAGAACAGATGAGGTAGCTCGTCCACACAATCAGCATGAAAACTTCCCTACGCCACCCACACTTCTCCAGCTGCTATTTATAATCCATTTTCTCATTAGCAAAATGAGGGCTAAAGCCTGACTTATAAGGTGATTTTGAGGTGTCCTTCCTGCCTATACACACACACACACACACACACACACACACACACACACACACACACACACACAAATAAGTGCATGTACATTCACCTATAGGTGCACCCTTTTATCTCCTCAGGGACAAATCTGGACTGACTGAGCACCATAAAATCACAAGAGTGTCTGTGAATGAACATCTTTTCTCCTTGGACCTTTGAAGGAAAAGTGGAGAAAGATGAGCGAACCCACCCCCGGGGCAGCTCAGCCCTCCTTGTTTTGGGCTTTCCCTACTCCATGCTGTTGCAGGGGAGAGTTTTAACTGCAAGTGATCAAGTCCCACATCTGTTCCAAAGAAGCTTGGGGGCTTCTGAGCTGATGGCGGATGAGGGAAGAGGGTGGAGCCCCAGATGAACGTTTAATGTAGGACTGAGGAGTTGGGGTGTTGCCTCAGTGGATGCCGGGACAGCAGCAGACAGGGATGCGGTGCTGATGGGGGCCCCCTCGAGGCGCCTGGTGACAGCCCATACACGCTCCCAGGAGACAAGAATTTGCAGCTTTTATTTGCTGATTCTGTAGACGATTCTAGTCTAGGGTTCACAGAACAAGTCCTCAGGGTATAAATCAAAGTCACTTATCTTTCCCATCTGAGTCCTCTTTATCTTTCTGACAGGTTCCACACCGTAGGGTGGGGTGTGTGTGTGTGTGTGTGTGTGTGCGTGTGCGCGCGCGAGCGCGCTTGCGCGCTCCTGCTTTCCTCTTTCCGCAACTCTTGAAATTTTTATTTTCTCATGTCTTTGCTAGGTATCCCCTCTCTTTTCCTGGTCTTACCTCCAAAAATTCTTACTAGAAGTCAGTGGGGATGGCCAGGCTGTTTTCCAATTGTCTTAAATCTTCCCTAAAATTTCTCCTCTTTGTCCTTCTGCACTGTTCTGGGGCAGCTTTTCAGGTCAGTGTTCATGCTCACAAATTTGCTTGTCGTGTGTGCCACTGAGGTTCCTTATCACAGTCATAGTTTCAGTAACACACCGAACGTGAAGAACATGGCAGAAGCTGGTAGGTCACAAAGATCAAAGTAAACGGAGAGACTCACCGTGTTCTAGACTAGGAAGACACAGAAGCTTGGAATCCGCAATTCTCAAATTAACCTATAAATCCACCGCAAGCCTTATAAAACCCCAAAGGAATTATTTTAAATAGACAACTCGTCTAAAATTAATTGGACTATTTTAAGAATGAAGATTTTATCTCCTTTCCTGCTTGAGACACTGCCAGATTGATAGTAAAAGAACTATAACAATTTTTTAAAAAGTAGAAACCTATAAAGGACAAAGAAACTAAAGAAGACAGAAGCAGACAAGGGAATTCAATACGATTTTGGAAGCCAGGCCCAAGTGGAGGAGGGGGGTGATTCAGCAAGGCAGCCGAAGCAGAGACCTAAGTCACCAGGCCCACATTGCTGATCTAAGTCGTCAAACATGACCACTGATAAAACGGTGATGCCACATGGATTGGGAGAGAACGTGAGCACCCCAACTTTGGAGACAGGAGGCCTGATGAAGGGCTGGGTTAAGATGCGCAGCTGAAAATAGGCATTGTGGAAAGTTTGTATATGGGGTATTCGAAGCTTCCCTCACTTCAAGTAGTCAGGCTGTTATTTCCCAGCCTGGCAGTTGGAGAGTTATTTTCTGTATAATTTCAAAGAGGAAGGCACATGGAAGTGATTGGACTGAACAGTCCCCTTCACCCACTGCCCTCTGCCTGCAGACAGGTGCGTAAAGAACATCAGAAGATTATTTTTTGACAAACTAAATGGACCTAAAGAAAAAGCTTCCAGTCTTCTGTTTTCCTTCCTTCCTTCCTTCCTTCCTTCCTTCCTTCCTTCCTTCCTTCCTTCCTTCCTTCCTTC